>PVJI01004427.1:0-108680 GCA_004026765.1 Micronycteris hirsuta | reverse complement strand
CTGGGATTATACCCTAAGAATCCTGAAAAACCAATTCAAAAGAACCTTTGCACTCCTATGTTCATAGCAGCACAATTCACAATAGCTAAGTGCTGGAAACAACCTAAGTGCCCATCTACAAATGAATGGATCAAGAAACTGTGGTACATTTACACAATGGAATTCTACACAGCAGAAAGGAAGAAGGAGCTTATACCCTTTGCAACAGCATGGTTGGAACTGGAGAGCATTATGCTAAGTGAAGTAAGTCAGGCAGTGAGGGACAAATACCATATGATCTCACCTTTAACCAGATCATAACCAACAAAAGCAGAAAGCAAGCAAAACATAACCAGAGACATTGAAATTAAGAACAGTCTAACAATAGACAGAGGAGAGGGGGGAGGGGACAATGGGGAGAAAGGTTTTCAGGAATCACTGTAGAGGACACATGGACAGAACTAAGGGGGAGGAGGGAGGCTGGGGGGGAAGGTAGGGCTGGAGGGGAAGGGAGGAGGGGAAGGGAGAGGATGCAAATAACTGTAATTGAACAAAAAAAATTAAATTAAAAAAAAAAAGAACAGACACATAGATCAATGGAACTGAATAGAGAGCCCAGAAATAAACTCACACCTCTATGGTCAATTAATATTTGACAAAGGAGGCAAGAGCATACAATGGAGTAAAGATAGTCTCTTCAATAAATGGTGTTCAAAGAACTGGACTGGTACATGCAATAAATGAAACCAGACCACCAACTTATACCATATACCAGAATAAACTCAAAATGGATATAAGACTTAAATATAAGTTACTATACCATAAAAGTCCTAGAGAAAAACATAGGCAGCAAAATCTCAGATATCTCACATAGCAATTTTTTTTGCTGATATATCTCCTAGGGCAAGGGAAACAAAGGAAAAATAAACAAATGGGACTACATCAAATTAAAAAGCTTCTGCACAAATAAAGACACCATCATCAAGGCCTGGCTGATGTAGCTCAGTGGATTGAGTGCAGGCTGGGAACAAAAGTGTCCCGGTTCGATTCCCAGTCAGGGCACATGCCTGGGTTGCGGGCCCAGTCCTCAGTGAGGGCCATGTGAGAGGCAACCACACATTGATGTTTCTCCCCCTCTCTTTCTTCGTCCCTTCCCTTCTCTCTAAAAATAAATAAAATCTTAAAAAAAAAAAAAAAGACACCATCATCAAAATGAAAATGTAACCCACTGTACGGGAGAACATATTTACCAAAGATACATCAGACAAGGGTTCAATCTCCAAAATATATAAAGAACTTACATGACTCAACACCAGAAAGACAAACAATACAATTTAAAAATGAGCAAAAGATCTGAATAGACACTTCTCCAAGGAGAAAAGACAGATGGCCCATAGACATATGAAGAAATGCTCAACATCACTAGCCATCAGAGAGATATAAATTAGAACCAGAATGAGATATCACCTCACAGCTGTCAGAATGGCCATCATCAATAAATCCACAAACAACAAGTGCTGGTGAGGATGTGGAGAAAAGGGAACCCTAGTGCTCTGTTGGTGGGAATGCAGACTGGTGTAGCCACTGTGGAAAACATAGAGAGTTCCCCCAAAACATTAAAAATGGAACTGCCTTTTCACCCAGCGATTTCACTTACGGGAATATATCCTAAGGATCCCAAAATAACAATTAAAAAGAATATATGCACTTCTATGTTCATAGCAGCATTATTTACAATAGCCAAGATTTGGAAACAGCCTAAGTGCCCATGAGTAGATGAGTGGATCAAAAAGCTGTGGTACATTTATACAATGGAATACTACACAGCTGTAAAAAAAGAAGGAATTCTTACATTTTGCAACAGTATGGCTGTAACTGGAGACTATTATGCTAAGTGAAATAAGTCAGTCAGCAAAAGACAAATGCCATATGATCTCACTTATAAGTGGAATCTAATGAACAAAGTAAACTCATGAGCAAAATAGAATCAGAGGCCTGGATACATTGTACAGATGAACAGCTCTAAGAGGGGAGGCGGGGCAGTAGGGACTGGTTGAAAGAAGGCAAAGGGATTGATCAGTCAAAGAACACATATGCATGACCCATGGACATGGACAATGGTGTGCGGATTGACTGGGAGCGGGCGGTGGGCTGGGTGGAGGGGGGCAAACAAGAAAAAACTGGGACAATTGTAATAGCATCGACAATAATTTTTTTTTAAAAAAGAGTATTCAACATCTCTGCATTACCCAGGCTAAATTTAGACTTTGTTAACCAAATTTCTCACAAAAGGCAAGTTAAATTTTAACTATTTTATTCAAGTAAACATTTTCTACTTGAAAATTTCCTTTAAAACTCTGAAAGCAAATTCCATAGGGACGGTAGTTAGATTAACTAAATTCCTTGCTGTCAGGTCTATACATTTAGCTAGGGCCCCGGCAAGATGAATTATACTGCACAGGACAGAGCAAGCTTCATTTCCTGGGACTGCTCAATTTTACCAAGGTTTGGTAAGCATTGGGATAAAACATTTCTCATGATACAAAGACCTCATTTAAGCCATCTTCAATACCCAAATTATAAATGTTAAAACACACACAAACACACACAGATAGAATTTTATTGTCTAATCTCAAAAACCTGCAGGTTAACCCTCTCATTGCTGAAGTCATGCTGAACCTCTGCTAAGCAGGAAAGAGCACCTGGGTGACAAAAAACTGAATGAAGAGGGGACGGCTTGAGAGAAAAATCTGGTCTGTCACGCTTTCAGCAAAGTGGCCAAGTAAACAAACTGGTCTCTGCCATCCTCCATCTCTTTGTATAAATTCTGCCCACCCCCCTCCAAGAAGCACTCCCTGAACACACATAGTTATCTCACACCTACATGATGTTCCATGGGAACCCAAGGTTTGTAGTCCTCTGCCTGGGCCCAGGGGTGCTGTCCCCCACCCACAGAGCCCCGTGGTCCAAACCATCCCTTCTTACTTCTCCCCCACACCCATGTTGCTAACTCCCAAGCTTTGCATCTGCCTGGCATCTGTCTGGCATCCTTTGCATCCTGTAAGACTCACTTCAAGAGTCATGTCCAGAAACCTCCCAGACTGTCCCCCATAGAGCCTTGTAGTTATCTGTATCAAAGCACCAGTTCCATCACTTATTATTACTCAGTTATTTGGTTATTTGTTTACCTCCTGTCTCTTTGACTAGACTTTGAGCATCTCAAGGGCAAGAACCATGTTCTACTTGCCTTTACATTTCCTGTACCAAGAACAGTATTCAGTTCACAGTACATATTTAAGAAACACTTGATAAATGAATGGATGATTGTTCTATTAATCCCTGGTGGCGGCAGGGAGTTAGTCTAAAGGAATATTTGTTAATGGTGCAATTTCAGGCATGTTGGAGGCTGGTAGAAGAGATATTTTGGGACCAGGAGACCTGCCCTACTTCCCTCAATCATTTCACAAAAGTATCTACATGAAAGGCTGGCCTTGGGCTGGAAGCTAATGTTCCTGAAAAAGCTCCCTGGTAGGTTACCCAGGGAGATGAGCTTAAAGCGAGGTTGCTTCACCTGTCCTCTCATCATTATTTATGGGACTGCCTAACTAAACAGACCCTGTGCTAGGGGGCTGGGACTCTGCCTCAAAGCTCTGGCTCTTATTTTCTAGTACGAGGCCCACATAATATGCAAAGGGCTAACTGTTGGCCCCGCAGACCATCACTCACTGCATCTATCTTTTGCAATTTCCTACCTATAAAAGCTGTATTTACCTTATGTAACATTTGCAATTCTTGCATTTGCCAATGTCCCGTCTGTAACACCTGGTTTTGTGCATTTCCTTTTCCCAGCATCTGTCTTTTACAAGCTCTTATTGACAAAATCCAAGAGAGGGGATCTCACCTCTGAGAACACCTGGGCCCAGGACACTCAGGGGGTTGCTGTGATGTTGAAATGGATCCCTGGAAAGTAACTTGAACAAAAGAAAAATCAGAGGAAGCAGTAACAAAGAGACCATACAAGCCAGATCTGTTCCTGCAATGACCGGAAAGAAAATGGGCACTCAAAGTCGAAGCTGCCTGGCAAAACTGCAGCACCCCATTCAGCGTGGACCCAGCTAACTCCAGAAATAGTTCCAGAATTGTACCTCAACCAGTGCTCTTCTTTCATGTTTCTTTGGCCTATCAAAAGCCCTCCTAAAGTCCATTGCTTATTTTTAAAACTGGACTTTGTATCTTAAGTGGCCAAGTATATCAAAAAGGGGAGGGGCGTGTCAAGGAATGTGAATAGAGGACTCATGGGCATGGCCAATGGGGTGAGGATTGACTGTGGGGGGGGGTGAGGGGAGGGGTGATGGGCAGATCAGGGAGAGAAACAGGGACAATGGTGGGACAATTATAATTGAACAATAATAAAAACAACAGAAAATAATATAGGTATGAAAGAAGTATCTGAGATGCAACATGTAGAACTTAGTGAGAACTTCCGAGTCTTAGAAGTTTTAGGGCCACCCTTTCAGTAAGGGCCCGTCTGTATGTAGCTGCAGTAAGTGGTCACCTACCTAGTGTTAACTGAATGATTAAGAAAGTCTCCTTACCCCCCAGATGTCTACAGTTGGCATCAGATCAGAGTGCCCCCGTGACTCAGTTCCTAGGAACAGAAATGTCATCCTTAAGTCAAACAATGACTTATTAAGTATCCTATTTTAGAGTACAATGCCCTATGAGAAAGAACCCTTGAAGTTTCTCAATCACTAACAATTTAATATGAATTGCTTTCTCGTGCCTCTTTTTTCCTGTATGTAAGGGGCCTGAGCCACACCGAGTGTGCAGTCTTTGCTGTTGTCTGTCAGGGTTTAAGGGGGCTACGGAAGTGGAGAAGGGGATGAGAGTGGAAGGGAATGGAGGAGAAATATGATTAAATGAGAGAAAAGAGCATAAAAAATTAGAGTGGTGGTTCCCCCCCTAAAACTTTGCCTGCTTCTTAATTTTTCCTAGGACCGCACAATCCAAATCTGCCTGGGAGGACCAGGGGCCCAGCCCAGGGCTCCCCGACATCAATGTGCATCACCACCGGGGAGTCCTGCTAAAATACAGCTTCTGATTCTGTGAATCTGGGCTAGCTCCTGAGATCCTACATTTCTCTTACAGGCTCCCAGATGAGGCCGATGCTGCCAGTCCCCAAACTTGAGAAGTGGGAAACTGTGTATTATGGAAAGCTCAAGTATCTTCAAAACTCTGTGCTATTCATCATGTGGGACACAATTGGAACCCTAAGCTAATTTAAGTCCTTTCCTGACTGTTAAGAACTGGCTGTGCTGTGGCCCCACCTTACCGCCAACCTGCACAAAGCAGAAGCACTGCCTCCTCCTGAGGGACTGGAATCAGGAGGGACCATTCTGCCCTTTCTGGCCCCTTCAAAGGCCCGAGACAATTCACGGCGTCCCAGACAACTTTTGTTGCTGTTATTTTGCTTTGCTTTATTACGTTTTTTGAAGACCTCATTTATTAGAGCAGTTTTCAGTTCATACCAAAAATAAAAGGAAGAAGCAGAAACTCCCCACATACCCCTTATCCCCACTCATGCACAGCCTCCTCCATTATCAACATCTCCCACCAGAGCGGCACATTCGTTACTAAGGATGAATCTATACTGACGCTCATGATCACCCAAAGTCCATAGTTAACCTGGGAGTTCATTCTCAGTATTATAAGTTCAGAGAGTTTAAGCAAATGTACAGTGAATGACACCTATCCATCATTACAATATCATACAGAATATTTTCACAGTCCTAAAAATCCTCTGAGCTCTGCCTAGTCTCCACCCTTGTCAACCACTGGAATTTTTATTGTCTCCATAGTTTTGCCTTTTCCAGAATGTCGTATATTTGGAATCCTACAGTATGTAGCTTTCTCAGTACCCTACGACTTTTAACAAACAGTTTCAAGACTGAGTTGGGTCTTTAATGCACTTTGCCCCCAGCTAACACTGAAATATAATATAAGAATTGCTGTCAGGGGCCAGTGAGCTCAGTGCAATGTTTAATGATACCAGTAATAAAAGCAATAAAAATCTACAATCTCACATTTTCATGTACAATGATTAAAATTCCTCGCATGCCTACCCAACAATGGATTCTTTATTTCTGTCTCCTTTTAAAGAGCTTGAGGAGGTAAGAGCATACAAGTGAATGGCAGGTTAATCTGTCTCATGATATGATCCAGTCATTGGCCGAAGCTGGAATCACTGCTGTGTGCAGATGAGGCCGGACGCTCCAGCAGTTTAGCTGGTGGAACTTTGCCTGGGATGAACCATGCCTGACAATGCTTCCCTGAAGCGAGGTTATCTAATGCCAGCCAGCCTGGAGCAAGCTGGCTCCTCGAGACACGCATACAAAAGGTAGCAGATGTGAATGTTTTGAAGAAACTGGGAAATAAGTAAACTTTGTCTTCAGCATCTTCTTGCTTCTGGTGAAGACTCTGCCCTTGTTCCTGGCAAACCCTGTTCCCAGGCGCCCTGATCCTCCCATGCTACCCCTCCTTTCTGTGGACCCGGCGGCTACTCTGTGCCCGCTCCTTTCTTCAGATTTGAGTTTAACAGCTCACTCCGGAGGAACATGACAATGGCTTAAGGTATTACCCTTCCTAGAATATTGGCTTTTTAAAGGCAGGGAAGGGTGAGGAGGGTGAAAATGTAGCCTACCATGTGACTGCCCTCCTCTGGTACTCACTTTCTCAGCTGTCAGGAGCGCAGCCACAAAACACGACTATCCTTTCTCTACCCAATAGATGAGCAGGGGGCCCACCCTGCAGTGACTCAGAAAGGTCCAGCTTTGAATGGCTGCAGCCCCTCAGCTGTTTGTTCCTTTCTACGGTCTCACTCTACACCACTAACGGAAAGATGGATTTCTGAGCTGGGTCTGTACGTTTCAAATTGCAGCTACAAGCTTTTCATGCAACAAAGCATTATTTCCATGGAGTATTAAATTGCCCAGGATACCTATGTAGCACTTTTAATGTTGAGAAGTCACAGCTTTTAGAACTAGAAGAGTCCTTGAGAATTATCCCTAACTCAACCCCCATGTTTACTAATAAAGGGAATAAACCCCAAAGAAGGGTGTTAAAACAGATGATTCCCCAGGCCACAAAATTAGAAGCAGAATCCTCCCCTCCCCTGAAGCAGAAGATCCACAGCGATTACCCTCAAGAAATAAGACTTAAATCACAGCCAAAGAGATTTAGTTGCGACACAAAGAACTCACTGGTAATGAAGATGATTAAATACTAGAACAGACAGCCACAGGGAATTGTGAATCGTCCTCCCTGGAGATCTTTTAAAATAGGACAGTTAGCCATCTGTCTGAGATGGTTTAAGTACAGTCCTGCCTTGGAGGTAGGAAAATAATGAGATGATCCCCTCACCTGTCACACTGGGGGCTCTGCAATCACACTGGGATGTAGGTGCATTATGGGGATCCCAGGCTGAATCTGGGTTGGGCCCGCACTGGGATTCAGGTGTATCCAAGTTGTTGAAATTGGGGGAGGCTCACAGTGCTGTGTTAGGAAGCAGTGGAAAAGGTGTCTGCATGGAAGAGGTTTGTGCTGGGGTTTCTGAGGGGGAAAGAAGGGAGATGGGAGAGATGGAGATGTCTATTTGCCAGAACCCGACCCCCTCCACCCCGCCTCTGGCCCCTTGTAACACTATCCTCCCCTCTCCCTGCCCTCTGAGTCCAATGCACCGCAGCTGATGCCTGCAGAACCAACGGACTCCAAGAAACACAGGGACACAAGCAGCCCTGCTTTGTTTCTCAGTGACAAAGCATTAAACCCAGTGGAAGAAAACAGTCGCCCATTTTTTTTTTTTTTTAATCTCAGATCGTATGAATCTTTTGCCTTTTAAAAATCCAGAACGGCTCTGGTCTAGTAAGTATTTCAGGTGGGAAAATACCCCTTCCAGAACTTTGACATGGAAATTTTGAGCAGCAGGAGACACCGTCTTGGAACAGATTTTGTGTATCCTCCAGATAGGCTCCACATTGGGGGCGGACAGAGAGGCGCCCCTCCCTGCAGGAGCGCTGAGCTCTCCCTATGCCAGCAGGGGGTGCTCACACCTGAAGTGCGCAACTGGGCTACTTGCAGTTCCGATCTGGGCCATAGTTCCTCCAGCCTCTAGAGCAGCGACTTTCAGCTGGTGTGCCCCCCGCACGCTGGCGAACTGCGAGAATTTTTAAAACACGCAATACCTGACTATTTAGCCAGGGGTGACCTCTTTTCCCTTATTATCAAATGAAAAATGACAACAGCCAACACAAAAGCTGTTCAATGTGAATGAATCAAAATTATACCTTTTTTTGGTCAGATTGGCAAAAAATATACTTTTTGGAGTGCTGCAGAATTTTAGTCATTAGTTTATGTGTGCCATGAGATGAAGAAGGTTGAAAATCACCGCTCTAGGGATTGTACTTGTGCTGTTGCCTCTGCCTAGCCCTTTCTCCTCTGCACTCCTCACCGTACTAGCTCCCAAGTCTTTTCCCACCTTTCCACAAGTTGCATTATCTCTCAGCATCCTATACATTCCTAATTATGTCTACACAAAGAACTAAAATCACCTGTTCACACATCTCTCTGCCTTTCTGATCTATAGACTTGATGGGGACAGGCACTCTGTGTTGTTATTCGCCACTCTATTTCCAGGGCCTGGCCTGTGGTAGGCACTCAGAAAAATACTTGTGGAATACATGAGTGAATGCATGAATGAGTGAATGGGAAACTACAAGTTTTAATAACACTAAATGGCACAATTAGTCCTTGCATTATTTCAAAGGAATTGGGTATTGCCCCAGTATATTACATTGACCTCCATTTGAGATTGTGTGTTTGGGGGTTTACTTTGCATAGAGAAATAAAATGGAAAGGATCATTGGAGAGCCATCTGCTATCTCCATATTAGAATATTCAATAACCCCTGCTGCACCCTCAACATTAGCCTGTCAGCCTTGGCCTGAATACCACTGAGGAACTAGAAACTTAGGTCCAGATGGGGTTATTCATTGCATCTCTGGACAATTCTGACTATGAGAAAGTTCTGCATTATATCAAATTGAATCTGTTCCTTTGATGTCTTCCCTGCAGTTCTAATTCAGTTCTCTGATATCACAGAGAAAGTTTACTCTCTTTCACATACCAGGGAGACCTGGAAGAAGCAACATGGCCTTCGGATCTAGAGGACTTGGATGTGAATCTTAGCTTTGACACTTACTGTGTGAGTTTGGGCAGGTCACTTAATTTCTCCAAACTTCATCTTCATCTTCTGTCTAATAGGAACAATTATATATACCCAGTGGGGTTGTGTGAGGACTAAAATGAGTTAATATATTCCAAAGGTCTAAGACATACCTGATATTCAGAATGTGAATGCCATTATTATTAATAAATGTTATAACATAGATAACATGATAAAATACTATGTATAATATCTTCCTCGCTTTCCCATGAATCTTTTCTTCCCCAGGCCAAAACATGAGCTACTTACCCACCCTCTGCCTTCCTTACCTCTTTCTTTATCAGTGTTCCTACCAGAGCTGACTGTCTCCCCGGGTGGGCAACTAGGGCAGTGCAAACATCACTGCCTTCATTTTGGACATTAGGCTTCTGCTAGGGGCGCCTAAGTTCCCTATGTTTGCTTTATTGGCAGCTGCGTCTTCTGTGGTCCTGGGTACTTTGGCCATGTTACTCCCATCTCCGTAGTGAGATGGTTACTGGAGATCTGACTTATGATTCAATGAGGGGGAGCTGGAATTCTGCTGTTTTCTCATCTGTTTGAGCATGAGATTACCAGGAAATCTTTGCCCTTAGGATTAGAGTGTGAGTCATATTTAAGGGCCTGGATATAGTGCCCCTGACCCCGAAAGGACAATGTAAGATATTTAGCATGGAAGAAGGGGGTGGAAGTCAATTGTCCAAGAAAGAGGGTATAATCAAACTTTTCTCTTTTGAAGCTGTAAAAGTAGTCTGGGTCTGGAGGGAAAAAGAGATCAGATGGTTCCCGAGGTGTCAGATGCCTGAGCCCACACAGCACTGCAGGACAGATCTGCAGCCCAGATGTAGGAAGGCTGTGGACCACTGAGGGCAGGCATCAGGACCTGTGTCAGTAGCCAAAAAGAGGACCCAGCTGGAGATATTGGGCCCCACTTACTGTGGAGGTGCTGCCCACCCATGCCCCAGGTTTCCTTGTAAGTCAAGAACAGGGGAACCCAAGCACCCCCACTCCAGAGGGGGACTAGGCCAGCGGCATACCCCCAGGGATGGTTCAACTACATCACTGCACCAACCCAATGTTCCAGTCTGTGCATAGGATTCCCTTGGCATTTTCCTCCACCACCCTCATCTCCAGTTTAAAACCCTTATGATCAGATTGGCAAACCCTAAATTTTTCACAAAGAAGGCCCTCAAAAGCAAACACTGTGTGTTGGGGGGGGCGCTGTCTTATGGGGAAGAGATTCTCTCTCTCTACCGATTTGTGTTATTTCCAGCACAAGGGCTTCAGCGATTGTTAAATCAGAACCTAGTTCTATAAATACTTCTGATTTTAAAAGCCACATTCACTTTCTATACTTCAAACCCCAAGCCTGAGATGGCAGCAGCATCTCACGGATTTGAAAAACACAGAAAACACAGCACGCTTGCTAGCACCACCTCCTGATGTTCTGAACTGCCTGCCCATAATTCAGAGGACAAGACAAGGTCACTAATAAACACCACTGAACTGTGTCTCCTTTCCTGGGTTCTGCATAAAAACATTGCAGCCCCAATGAACACCACACAAGTGTAATGGATTGCTTTAATTCACATTTGAACACCCACAAACACAGCCGCCTAATAACATTGCTGTTTCCAGCAGGTTTTCATGCCTGTCAATTATTCAGACACATCAGCTGTCCTAACTTTAATTTCAGTTAAAAAGATGCATTTGGTAGGTTTAGTTAGTCAAGGGGAAAAAAACCCAAAATGCTAAATCCATTTTTTAAATCCTTTTCAAGAGCAACAGAGTCCATTCTCAATATGAGCCATCTGTAAGCACGGGCTTGTGCCTCCTTTCCAGAAAAGACCCCAAACATGGCCAGTTCATGTTAGGGACTGTCTGTGGCCCTGAGGCTGATGGGAGTTGTGATATAAACACACAAAACCTATTTCTGGGAGAGAACTCAAGCGGAGATGAATAGGTGTTTGGGACCACAGGAATTTCCCCCACCTGCGCCCCAGAACATGTCCTCCATCTCCACACCTGGTGCAGGGACTCCGGCAGGCAGTGCCCCCTTCCCACTCATGTCTGGGCCAAGTGCGCAGACCTTGCAGCACGGAGAGGGTCCAGATGGGAGCTTGGGGTTACATCCTCTCTACCCACCCCACCCCCAAACACACACACACACTCTCACAGGAAGAGCAACCATTTGTCTCCAGGATGGAGAAATACAGCAAGCAAACATGACTATTCCATATGTGAGACAAGATTAAACAGAAGTGCCCTCCATTTCCTGAGGGCATTGCTCAGGAGGCCGATTCTCAGGGACCTCAGGAAGGGTCGGGCAGGACTTAGAGAACTCTTCAAGGACATCTTTTTTTTTTTTTTAAGATTTTATTTATTTATTTTTAGAGAGAAGAGAAGGGAGGGAGAAAGAGCAATGTATGGTTGCCTCTCACATGGCCCTCACTGGGGACCTGGCCTGCAACCCAGGCATGTGCCCTGACTGGGAATCGAACTGGGACCCTCTGGTTCCCAGCCTGCACTCAATCCACTGAGCTACACCAGCCGGGCCAAGGAAATCTTTTTAAGTCACCAAAGAAAGCCACTGGGCCATCTATATTCCAAATGGCACCAAAGCTCTTCTTGCTGTGTAAGAAAATCCAAGGAGATATTAAAGCTTGTATTAATGAGGGATGGAATTAACTTCCACATATTTGGAACCATCAGAATGTAAGAGAATGTAGGAGAGGCAGAAAGGTCAGCAGGGACTCTTGTCTTTGATGAGGAAATTGGCACTAAGACAAAAAAGAAACCACCAAAGAGCTAAAGTTTATGTCCAACAATAAAGTTTTATGGATATAGATCGTTCTATAATAGATAATACTTATTTAGCACCTCAATGGGCTGGTTGCTCCTTTAAAACTTTTATGGACCATAATTCAAATGAATCCTTATAGCCACGCTACAATGCACATAGACCTATTAGCCCCACACTGCAGATGGTCAAACCACACAGTAAGGGGAAGGGGCAGGGGCAGAATTTCAAACTGAAAAAAAAAAAAAAGATGTCCTTGAAGAGTTCTCTAAGTCCTGCCCGACCCTTCCTGAGGTCCCTGAGAATCGGCCTCCTGAGCAATGCCCTCAGGAAATGGAGGGCACTTCTGTTTAATCTTGTCTCACATTAAGCTGATCTGGGGTTGGAAGCCAAGCTCTTGCCTGTTGTGCTGCCTTAGACACTACACTGAGCCCGCAGAGTAGCTTGGTTTCCTGGTGTTTCCACTCAAAAAGGGAAGGCGGAGCGATGCCCTGGGCCAGCCGAGGCTGTACTGGCTAGCCCACTGCTGCTGTTCCAGAGGCAGCAGTTCCCACCCAGGCTGCACGGGGCGGGGGCCTGACGCAGCGTGTGCCTGGACTCGCCCCACGGGTCCTGGCTTGATCAGCTAGTGTAGCCCGGGTATCAGGGTTTTTAAGTGTCCCCGTGATTCTATTGCGCATGCAGAACCGTTTCTCTATAGTAAGGGAAAACAGAGACCCAAGCAGGTTGATTTTCAAACTTTACTTAAATAGAAAGTAAGGATGGAAATAAAAAAGAAATTCATTCTTCAATCCTCTTCTGCGCAAACAGAGGACGTGGGACTAGAAAGGAGGGAGATTTGTCTTCTGTGTGGTTTAGCCTAAAGAACTCAGCTCAACCGCCAGCTCAGCACGCCGCCCACCTGTGTGCCAAGGAGCCCAGCCCACCATGGAGCTCAAACTCACCTGGACACCAGGGGGCTCAGGGAAGGGAAAGTGCCAATAAGTTCTTGAGTTTCCCCATGCTGAGACCATAATGAGGAAGACAAAATCCAGGCTGGACCAGTAAGAGAATAAAGAGATGTCTTTGGATATTCCAGTTTTTATGAAGAGGACAGGGTCTGCCTGGTGGGGGAAGACCAAGGATGGTCACAGGCAGTTAAGCAGCAGGTCTCTAAATTCCATTGTTGGTTACAACAGAACAAAATCCCTGTTAGCAGCTCATGTTAGGTAACCTCTGAAAAGGTCTCAGCTTCTGTCCATCCTTAATTAGAGATAAGTTCCACCACGGAGACCTGGCTTGCCTTCCAACAGCAAACACACACCTGTGGGTTCTTGCCTGACACGGGGAACAAAAGGCAAGATCAAAGAGGCCAAGCACAAGCTTGGCTCTGCCTCAGGATCTAACCTCCTGAACAGTGTCCCAAACCTGCTGGGCCTCCAGCTGCTCCCTACATCACCGGTGGGACAAAAGCTCACGTCTGATCTTTTCTGCCTCAGCTACTCTGAGTTCAAGTTCGCGGTGCCTGGACTCGCAGCTTCGGGCCTGTGGTGTGTGGCCTCAAGCCTGTGCAGCCCCTGATGCCTGCCAGATCCCTGCGGCGGCTCTGACCCTCTCCGGGCAGCTCTACCTGCTGTGGCCCAGGAAAGAGGAGCTCTGGAAAGAGGAGCACAAATGACCCCATCAACAAGACAGACACAGCTTCTGTGTCTGTCTTGGAAAAGAGGAGCACAAATGACCCCATCAACAAGACAGACACAGCTTCACAAGCACCTCAAAACCAGGACACAGGCCCCTACACATGGACAAAATGCAAACCCCAGGGCACACCTGAGAATCCTGGGGAAGGGCCGAAGCAGGACAACGCCACCGTGGAGTCGGGAAAAGGAAGATGCTCTTTTCCTCACCGCTGCCCAAATAAAGACTGAACCCATAAAACCTGACTTTAAAAATATGTTTTTGGCAACATAACCTATGAAGTTCTTTATCGATGAGAGTAAGGAAATTAAAATTTAAAAATCTTTTGGGCAAGATTTTCATCTGGACAATGTTCCTTTAACTGATGTAAAATGTGAAAGAATTGACTGTAACTGATTCCAAGGAAGGATGCCAGAGATTCTTCAGCATTATATCTGAGCTTAAAGTGGGAATTATTGCGCCTAATTGGTATGGTGATTTTTTTAAATCTCTCCTCTGTAGTTCAGACATTCATCCTTACAGATGAGGAACTCACCCATTAACAAATGGGACTCCTCAACATTGTGAAATGACACTGATGTGTTTGCTCTGGTGGCCCATGGCTTCCCTTTAAGGCTGGGGTTATATGACAAAAAGAGGTGGCATTGATGAGGGGAATGCTTCTCCACTGCCATGTGGCTTCTGCACCAAACCCAGGTACTGTCTGGGGGCTGAACTGACCAGCCTCTGACGTCCGTGTCTTCTCCACGCTGTACCTGCCAGCCCAGTCCTCAGAGTTTGCAAATACCTGGGCACGAGCATATGTGTGAATGGCAAGCAGCGGGGAGGGTGGGGCAGAATATTGTTAATGGAGTAAGCTCCACAAGAATAGCAGGCAGCTGAGCTTTCTCTATCCTGAGAAACAAGGGACAGGTATGTGTAAGAAATGGAACCACTGTGTAGCACCTTATCAATGACTGGGGGCTGGAGTGGGAGGGAAGAAACAGTAAAACAGAAAACTGTATCACAGGCAATTAGCTTCACTTTAAGGGGTCCTGGGGAACAAAGGAGGAGAATGGAAGTTTCCAAAATGCAACAGAAATGCAACAGAAAATCATAGAAAGAAGTGAAGCACTGATATGTGCTACAATGTAGATGAAACCTGAAAATGTTATGCTAAATGAAATAAACCAATTAAAAAGTTCACATATTTTATGACTCCATTTGCATGAAAAGCCCGGAGTAGATAAAACTATAAAGACAGAAAACAGACTGTGGTTGACAGAGACTGGAAGGAGGGGAACGGTGAGCGACTGCTGAACGGGTACAGGTTTCCTTTGAAAGTGATGACAATGAGTTAGATCTATGCAGTTGTGCAAATGTGCTAATGCCACTGAGGTGGACGCTGTGAACTGGTTAACTTTATGTTAAGCAAATTTTGCCTGAATAAAAAAATGTGTTTTAAACTGCAACATAAATATATCGGTCCAACAGATAAGAAGTGGTTTTAGGATAGATTACAGGCCACCCAGAATTTGTCAGGTGTCTCTTCTTCCCTACTCTCCATTTGGAAAATCCCATAAGACTGAACAAGTCGTTTTCGGTCATGAGGCCTCAGTTCTCACGTTTATCTGGAACATAAGTTTCTAATTCAAACAGCCTATGGTCCTGTCATTCCTCCTGCTGCGTGACCCATGGCCGGACACGCGGGGAAGCACACTGGTCACCCTCAGCAGCAAACATAACAGCAGTGACAGGCTACAGCGCATCCGAGGGAAATTTACAGAAAGCACAGGATTCAAAAAGCCCGATGATACAACCTTCTAAAGACAAGCAAATGCTTATTGAGCATTTAGCACTTGCCACACAGTGTTGGCAGTACTTGGGTATGCATCGACTTACTTCATCATCACAAGAGCCATTGTACCGATGAAGCAGCAGAGTGCCCGGAAGGTTAAGTAGATTATGCTAGGTCATAGAGCGGATAACGGTGGAGAAGAGACTTGAACCCAGACAGTCCACATCCACAGTCTCTGTGTTTAACCTCTGTGCTTTATAGCCTCTCCATAGACAGGACACGTTTTCTTTAAAATTCTATTTTAGTTCTAAGGTTGGTGCAAATTAGGCCCATGCTGGTCCTGCCTACAGTGAGGAATTCAATAGTCATTTGGAATAAAAAGAGCCCTGGACTGGTAAGCAAGTGATCAGTGTTCTAGGCCATCTTGGTCATTGGTAGTGTGACTTTGGGCAGAACATAAAACCTCTCTGGCCCTCAATATCCTTTTCCGTGAAATTAAGAAGTTGGACTAGATCAACAGTTTTCCAATTATTTGAGCAGCGGAACTCATTCTTAAAATTAAGCTTTACTTCGAAGCCCAATTACAAAACAGATAAAAGTGTGGAGCTCTTCAGGCACGAGGTAAAGGAGGGAGGACACAGCCTCTCTCCACAGCACGGGCAGCCCCTCAGACACTCTCCTGGAACCCTGGGGAGTCTGTGGAACACAGTTTGAAAACCAGTTGAATAGATATTTGTAAAGTTCTTTTGAAAATAAAACCTAAAAACTATAATTTCAAATTCTGCATCTTTAGGCATTCTTTAACATTGTGTGGGAAAAAAAAAAGAATATTCTAGTCACTTCACTCAAAGGTTTTATTTGGATTGATGGCTTTTTGCAGAGTTGGTGAAGGTTTCAGGTAGAAATGCAAGTGATCCCTCTGAGAATATTACCAAAAATCAATAAAAGAATGTGGAGAAGCTAAGCCACTCAAGGGGCTCAAATCCCTCTGAAATAACTGCTAAATATTACCAGCCCAACAGATTCCTCACAGGAGACAAGCTGTTCAACTCCGAATTTGTGTTTTCTCTAAAGAGTTCTAAAATTACTAAGCCAGACTATTGGTTAGAGTTTTACAGCAATCAAGGTAGTACCACTTCATTTTTCATAAAACTTAGTGCTAACATCTTGCTGGATCCCTATATGAGACGTGGTCAATGAATAATTGGACAAGAAATGGTAGGGGTAGTATGAGCCTCTCATACTCATTCTGGAAAGATCAACTGGCAGAGACCTCCAGGGAAGAGAACTTCTCTTTTAAATGTCCATGACCAAGTCACCCCCATTCTCTCCTCTCACTGTACAGACATTTATAAAGTCCAGCTTGCTGCAGTGTTTGGAAGAGGTTATACAAGTCTTATGATGCAATGTTCAGGCAGACGGCTACCATAGCTCAGAAGCCAAGACAAACAGGAATATATTAATAGCGGTCATAACATAAAGATAATTTATTTTGAGTATCTTGGAGCTGAAGAAGTCAGCAGCCAGACTGTTAAGCATTTAGGCACTAAAGAAAAGGAGCTTAACAAATAGGAAAAGAGGAGGAGAGAGGTGGATAGAAGAAAAATAGATTGGCTTTGGAAATAATGGAGCATCAGAAACAATTAATTTACAGTTATGTGGTTATGCGCAGCACCACACAAAAAGAAAAAGATATTCTCCTAAACTCCCTCATTCTGCCATTTGGGTGGCATATACCACCCAAGGGACAAAGCATTTCTTTTGTCCTAGAAGAGAAATCATACCAAAAAAATATTTTCTTTTATTTGTTCATTGTGCTCACCAAATGGCAGTAAGCAAACAAAAAAATTACAGATTGAATTTAGTAAAACATCACAATACCTTTCTTTGGGAATGGCAAGAAAGAATTAGAAAGCTATTCCTCTACTTTTTTAAAAACTGATAAAACCTAGTGTAAAAGAATCACTTTGCATTTTAGTTTTTCTTTTTTTAATTTTTAATTGTATTTTATTGATTATGTTATTACGGTTGTCCCAATTTTCCCCCTTTTCACCCCTCTACTCAGCACCCCCCACACCCTCAGGCAGTCCCCCCACCATTGTTCATGCCCATGGATCATATGTATAAGTTCTTTAGCTACTCCATTTCCTATACTGTACTTTATATCCCTATAGCTATTCTATAACTATCTATTTGTGCTTCTTAATCCCCTCACCTTTTCACCCATTCCCCCACCTCTCCCTCCTATCTAGCAACCATCAAAACGCTCTCCATATCTATGATTCTGTCTCTGTTCTTGTTTGCTTAGTTTTTTTTAGATTCAATTGTTGATAGATGTATATTTATTGCCATTTTATTGTTCATAGTTTTAATCTTTGTTTTCTTAAGTAAGTCCCTTCAACATTTCATATAATAATGGCTTGGTGATGATGAACTCTTTTACTTTTTTCCTTGTCTGGGAAGCTCTTCATCTGCCCTTCGATTCTAAATGATAGCTTTGCTGGGTAGAGCAATCTTGGCTCTAGGTCCCTGCTTTTCATGATTTTGAATATATCTTGCCCATCCCTTCTAGCCTGCAAAGTTTCTTTTGAGAAATCAGCCGGAAGTCTTGTGGAAACTCCCCTGTAGGTAACTAACTTCTTTTCTCTTGCTGCATTTAAGATTCTCTCTTTATTTTTAACCTCCGGCATTTTAATTATAATGTGGGCATCTTTGCATCCATCTTGTTTGGGACCCTCTATGCTTCCTGAACTTGCATGTCTATTTCCTTCACCAAATTAGGAAAGCTTTCTTTCATTATTTTTTCAAATATATTTCCAATTTCTTGCT
The DNA here is from genome assembly GCA_004026765.1 of Micronycteris hirsuta. Lineage (NCBI taxonomy): Eukaryota > Metazoa > Chordata > Mammalia > Chiroptera > Phyllostomidae > Micronycteris > Micronycteris hirsuta. Next base: position 90,362 of record PVJI01004427.1, on the reverse strand, counting down.
CTTTCCCTTTTCCTTCTGGCACTCACTATGATGTGAATGTTGGAATGCCTGACATTGTCCCAGAGGCTGGGTACACTATCCTCATTTTGGGGTGGGGGGGGGTCTTTTTTCTTTTTATTGCTTTGATTGGTTGTTTTTTGCTTCCTTATGTTCCAAATCATTTATTTGATTATCAGCCTCATCTACTCTACTGTTTCTGACTGGATCTTTTTTATGCTGTTGAGGTCCTCACTAAATTCTCTGAGCATCCTTATAAACAATGTTTTGAACTCTGCATCTGATAGATTGCTTATCTCCATTTTGTTTAGTTCCTTTTCTGGAGTTTTGATCTGTTAAGGGAAATTCATATATCCACAGTGGGTAATTGTAGCCCTGTGTTTTCACACGTGTCAAGGAGCAAAGTCTCTCCTGGAACATAAGCCAGCATGCATGGACCCATGTTCGTGGAAGCAGAATTTCCTGTGGGGAAATCAGGCTGACATGTTCATTAGGTTTAAAATAAAACCTTGCTACTGCTGAAACCTCTCTCTCCCTGGATCAAAAGAACAAATGTTAATGCTTAACTAGCTTCCTTAGACCGATGCTAATCCTTTCAAAGTTCAGCCATACCTCTTGTCTTTGCATAACCCTTTTGATGTACCTTCCAGGCTGTCTACCACCTAAAGCGAATCTACAATCTATGCATAGTTAATAAATACCATTCTGAGGTAATGTCCTGAAGATCATCAATAAAAACCCCTGGACCCAAGGCTCGAGGCCTCTCCAAGATCATAATGGAGGGGACGCGTAGTCCTGGAATTTCTAGTCCATTATAAAATTACATGTAAAATTATTTACACGCAGCCATGGCATACGAATCCTGCTGGCCAGAATTCGTGACAATCTGTTCTTTCATTTGGGCCATGTTTCTTTGTCTCCTCATTTTGGTAGCTTCCCTGTGTTTGTTTCTATGCATTAAGTAGAGCTGTTATGACTCCCTGTCTTGGTAGCATGGCCTAATATAGTAGGTGTCCTGAAGGGTCCAGTGGCACAGCCTCCCCTATCACCCAAGCTGGGTAAGAGAGGTGCGCCCTTCACGTGGGCTGAGTACAACCTCTACTTGTAGTTGAGCCTTGATTGCTGTTGGCAGGTCAATGGGAGGGATTTTCCAGGCCAGTCAGTTGTGAGGGCTACCTGTGTCCACAGACCACCCACCTCTGCCCTCCATAGAGGATCAGCTGTGTAGGGGCAGAGTAGTAAGTTCTTTGGCATGGTCTATAACTGGGTACTCAGGCTCCGCGGTTTCCTGAGAGGTGCAGGCCAAGGTCATCCCCAACCTGTGTTCTGTTCAGGGCCACCCTGCATGAATTATAAAGCAATCTGAGATGACTGCTACTTGTGCTGGGCTTGGAGATTCCCAGGTGAGGCCAACCTGTGAATCTAAGCTATCTGCTGCTAGTGCTGGGCCCGGGGTCACTTAGCAGGAGGTATCGGGCTGGAGGCTCGCTGAGGCTGGCTGTAGCTTGTTTGATAGGATTCAGGAAGTTGTAAAGCATGATCCAAGACCAGCCATTCATATTGAAAAGTCATGGTTAATATATTGTGTGGGCGATAAGTTGGGTGGGACAGAGTCTCAGGAGATCTACAGTGTGGGGCCAGCAGTGTTAGCCAGATTGATGGAGTGTCAGATCTGCCTGCTGCCTCTGTGGCTCTGTTGGGGGAGGAGTCAGAAAAGGGACAATAGCTTCTGCCTGCCTCTCTGTCTGGGAGAAAACTGTCCCCCAGCTCCCTCCTTGATGCCAGATACTTCACTTTATCCCTGTATGGCACTCATACCTTTCAAGCTATTACCCTGGAGAAGGAATGAGTCTGAGTAAGTCCATGTGTGGGCTCTTTATTTTTTTAAGACTTATTTATTGACCCAGGGGCTATTTTTTTTATTTTTTAAAGATTTTATTTATTTATTTTTAGAGAAAGGGGAAGGGAGGTAGAATGAGAGAGAGAGAAACAGCAATGTGTGGTTGCCTCTCCCTCACCCCATACTGGGAACCTGGCCTGCAACCCAGACATGTGCCCTAGCTGGGAATCAAACCAGCGGCCCTTTGCTTTGCAGTCCGGTGCTCAATCCACTGAGCCACATCAGCCAGGGCATATGTGGGTTCTTTTAAGGGAACTGCTTGGGACTCCAGAAGTTTCTTCTACTGACTCAGTCCCCAGTGGTTTTTGCAGCCAGAAGTTATGAGGACTTATCTTCCTGGCACTGGAACCCTGGGCTAGGAGGCCTGGTGTGGGGCTGGGACTCCTTGCTCCTGAGATATCCCTCCTGAATTTTTACACACCACACATGGATGTGTGACAAGCCCAATCCACATCTCTACCCCTTCTATCAGTCTGGTTGGATGTGGTTTCTTTAATTCTATAGTTGTCAGACTTCCATTCAACTCAATTTCTGATTGGTTCTGAGTGATGGTTGTTGCATATTTTAGTTGTAATTTTGATCTGGTTGTATGAGGAGGTGTGCTGTGTTTACCTGTGCTACCATCCTGACTAGAAGTCTATCCAGATTTTCCTTAAAAACATAGCAGGGAACACATTTTGATTGTGTGTTCTCCAAATATATACCGTGCACTTCCCAAAACAGCACAAATAGTGCTGAATGAGAAAATCATCTGACCACTAAGATGGCTGATCATCAACAGAGCAAAATCTTGTACTCACTCAGTAAACTCTCATGATGTTTATAATCAGCTTTAAAAGTTAACATCAATACTGTCTAAATCTCAGGGGTTAATGTCAAAAAATGTCCACAAAAGTATACATCATTTGTACGCAGTATTTTGAAATAAGCTGATATGTAACAAATACAATGTAAAACAGGGCCTTATGCAGAGGAGACTTCCAGCATTTGCAGCTCCCTCCACATCCAATTTGTCAACATCACCAACTCACAGATGTGCTTCTTTCATTCTTTCTTAGCCACAACCACTGTTAAAGTCCAGGATCTCTCCTCACCTTTCATCTTGCTAGTGTCATCATCCAACAGGAATTTGTACCTAACTGATCAACTGTCTCAAATTTCACTCCTCAACCCCAATCAGTTTTTCACACTGAATCCGACATCATCATTCTAAAACACAGATGTGATCATGCCACGTCATGTTTAGAAATTTCTAAGGCTCCCTAGTACCTCCAAGATAATCCCAAAGCTTTAGCAGAGCCCAACATGTTCACCATCTTGCCCACCTTACCCTTTTGGCTCACCTCCCTCTTTCCCCCACCCAGCACACACAGACCTCCAACTCACTTCCCTCCAGCCATTGAACATAGACATTTACACTCATGCTCCCTTCTGTTCCTACCTTTCTCTTCCATCTGACAGGCTATTAAAAATGTCAGCATCTCCATGAAACTTTCCAATATGTCTAGGCAGTTGGTTTTCCTCTGGTCTTGCAAAGCATTTGCACACATGTTGACTAGCAGAGTAACCAGTTGTTCTGATGTTTTTGTTTCCAATAATCACCTTCTGTCCTCAGTTATTTTGGGGGAGGGATTATGTGTCCTTGTGTGGCCTGCCACAGTACCCAGCACAGAGCAGGTCTTGGTAGGTAGAATGATGACTAAATGACTGAGAAATGCATGAACAAAAGAATTCAGGTGTTTACAACCTACATGAGAAAGAAAGTCAAAATATGTGAAGTTAAATACTTAACCATAGAGATCAGTAATGATTGAAGTCAACCAAAAAGTGAAATATGAGGGAAAATCAACTGTCACAAAGAACCAGAGGCTGGTATCTGGGGGAGGGGTTCTCCAAGAGGAGGTACTTAAGTCTTCAGTGAATGAAAAGGATTTGAATCAGAACACAGAAGACGCGACTGCATTCCAGGAGGCTGGAACGTGAGAGAAAAAAGAAAAGCAGGAAGGCCCAAGTCATATTTGGAGGCTAAAAATAGAACAATCCTAGAACTATTTTTTGGAAGCATAGAGTAAACTAGTCCTCAACAAGAAAATGCCTGCTCCCTTCATTCTGCAGAAAGTGCAGAGCTGGGATGGGGAAAAGGATACCACCATATTCAATGCTAGAGTCCTTAATGTCCCCCTCAGTGCCCCTTGTTACTCATCTAACAGATGTCAGCCTTGCAGGAATCAGACAGCACTGCCCTAACTCTGCTGACATGCCGCTGCCTGGAATCAGCTCTCACAGATGTTGCATGGAGCATGGAACCAAAGAGCATGTTTTCATACAGCTGTAAGTCATTTCTCTGCTCTGATTCGAAGTAGAAAATAACTCTTCCCACCAAAATGGGACCCTTACCTTCGCTACAGACACGAAGACATGAATCCCACAAGGAGATACAGAGAATTCAGGTTAGAGGAACTGGAAACTGCAGTATTTATAAGGATACTAGAAGGTAGATGAGCCTGCTTTCCATAGAAATCAGTGCTTAGGGACCACACTTTGACAAGTGCCTAAATAAAGTCAAGGACTGAGTAAGATGTGTTGTAAATAAAGAAGTTGACATTCCACAGCAGTTGGAATGAGAATCCTGCAGGATGTCCAGAGGAGACCCATGCAGGGCCAGCAGAGACCAGGTCCATGGCCATACCGGCTAAGGGTTTGCACAAATCCTCAGAGGACCATGGATGGTTGGTGCCATAGCATGTTTCAGTCTTCCTAATTCATTGCATGTTAGTTTATATACTAACGTGCAGAGAGATGTTATGACAGATCAGGAGTGCAGATGCCCCAACAGAAATTTGTTCATCTTCATCAAATCCCAAGATAAAAATCACATGTCAGCACTGGCTGGTGTGGCTCAGTGGATGGAGTGCTGGCCTGCAAACTAAAGGGTTGCCTATTCAATTCCCAGACAGGGCGCATGCCTGGGTTGTGGGCCAGGGCCCCAGTAGGGGGAGGACAAAAGGCAACCACACATTGATATTTCTCTCCCCCTCTTGCTCCTTCCCTTCTCCTTTCTATAAAAATAAATAAAATCTTTTTAAAATGCATAACATTGTAACTTTTTTAAAAATCACAAGTCAGAGATTGCTACTTATCTGCCAGTACCTATCGGCACATGTCCCACATGGCTGCCCAGAATAAAGAATTCCCTCTTTCCAACAGACTATATTCTGGTTGTTGGGCTGGGAGGGAAAGTGATGGGAGCAGCTGCCTTTTTGTTCCTTTCTTTTATCCTGTTGCCTGGACTGTAAATGTGGTAGGAGCTATTTTAGGCCAAACAGGTGAAAGCAACAGTCTAGGTACAGAGGAGCAACAAGATAGAAGGGGCCTGGGTGTCTGACCCTGGGAAACTCTGGGTTGCTTGAAAGAGAATTAAATGTCTGTCTCCATTTTATTCACTGTTATTTTGGGGTTACTTTTCTAGCAGCTGGATCTGTGTCTTTATCTAAGGGTATCATATATAATACAGGTAGATCTGGCCTGACAGTCAGAGCCAAGATTCCAAGGCCCTAAATAGAAATTCAGGAAAGCAACCTTTTATGGAATTTTCTCACACCAAGCCTCCTATTTGCCTGGACAGGCTACATATTACTCTGGTACTCACCAAAGAGGCTTCAGAAAAGGTCTCTTTATTGATTAAAAACCAATGCACTTTGAGACAAAACAAGCCAACTTAAGCTCAAAGTCCATCCATTTCCCAAATATAATGTCTGATATAATTCCTAGGCTGGATATGAAGTACAGGACTTATCAATTGCTTACTTCAAGCCCTCAGTTAATCAGGCAAGATAAGGCTAGTTGGAAACCAGCTTTCCTAACTCTCAGTCCAGTGCTCTTTGCAAGATACCACACTGCCATTCTGAAGGCATCTACAACCTAAACAAAGACTGATCAGCAGGGAAGCATCATAACAGGTGACTGCAATTATAAAGACGGTGTTGGTGGATGTGTGTGTTATTACATGTTTGTCTTTTTCTGAATGGTTAGCCATGGACTGAACCACGTTTACTTAGACACAGTTTTGTTAAACTGGATATGCTAAGCAACGAAAAGCAGACGTCCGAGGAGCACTGCCATGACCTCTCCCAGCTGACTTTTCCTGGCACAGTTACTAAAAGACCCAGCTGCAGCTGCACATCGCTCCGGGCCAGCTCTCATAAGGCCTGCATTCCTGGCGTTTACAGCAGGCTGAGGAAGTAATGAGGAGAGCCGAGCTCCCACGTTAGCCGAAAGGAGGAAGCTCTCACTTGGCAGGTGGAAGTTTCTCCTAGGGAAATTCTGGAGGCTCGTTGTTCCTGTCAACTACTATAACGTGCCCATAAATTTCACTTGACAGAAAACATGGTGTCAAAGGAGTAGAAAGTAACACAACCCAAAAATGTAAAAGCATCCCTGTCAGAACTCAGCTTGTCCTCCACGCATGGCATTGAACATACAGGAAGGAAACCACCTGTACCACACCCTGCACCCTGACTGTGGCAGGTGCCCACTGGGGCTTTCCTGGTAGGGAGGTCAGGAGCCACCAAATGGGACATGGGTTCTACAAGGTGCACCAAAACATGTTAACCTTCAGAACTGCAGAATAGTAGATCACCACACCACTGGAGAAAGGAGGCTATTAGTCAACTTGATTGTTTTCAATGGTAAACCCAGAACTGGTTAATAATTTTCAGGGTTCAGTGTAAAATGAAAATTCAGGGTTCCCTGTTCAAAATTTATTCAGCACTTCAAGATGGAGGCAACAGAGCATTAAACCGAGGTGGAGCCTTTCTAAACAGAGAAGAGTACAGCGTGCACATCCATGAAGCCAGCCCAGAGTAGACCCTACCTTCCACAGCATCCTCTTTCTACCAGGTAGAATGGTTTGTTAGGCACTCTAGCTCCAAGCTGCCTGTATGCAAATTCCAACTTCTCTGTCTAAAACTTGGGTGACCTTGAGCAAGTTATTTAAGCTCTCTGGGCCTCAGCTTCCTTGATTGTAAGAGAGAAATAACAACATGAGAAATAATGCATACAAAGCCCCTGGCATGTAGGAAACACCCATTCAGCTATTATCAGCTATTATATTTACCGAGCAAAAGGTGAGTTAAGAAATGTGTTGAAAATCAGTGCTTAGGGAGCATTTGTGAACTCATATCTAGGAATAATCTTACTACAGGGGAAAAACAGTCCATGTGTGGATATTTCTATATTTACCCGAGGAAATATTCTGTGAAACACTTGTTCTGTATGGCCCCCAGAAATCAGTTCCTGGCCACTGAAAAGATGTTACTGGTAGGTAAATATGGGTTTCATACAGGAAACTTTGTAATACACTATCTAGTGACAGAATCTAGTGAGTTCTCCATTCTCAAGGGCATTCAAAAATGCTGAACAACCATCTTGTCAAGATGCAGAGCAAATTTATGTATAAGGCAGATGGCATTCAAGTTCTCTTTCATTCCTAGGATACTGTAGACTCAGTATAGTTTCAATGCTCCTATTTTGCAACTACAATATCTAATTTTATTCCCTCCGTGGCCTTCCACCAGATAATCCCTTCTGTCTCCTCTTTTGTCCCATTAAACCTTTTCATTCTAGCCAAGTATACTTACAAACTTGGGAAGTTTTAAGCATCTTCTTTTCTACTATATTCACGATTGTCTAAGTAGTCTATCTTCCCCCATTCCCCAGTACCTTCTATTTTTATTCCTTCATTTGTTTTTTTTATTTTAAATCATTTTAATATTTCAATTACAGTTGACATACATTACTATATTACTTTCGGGTATACACTCCAGTGTTAGACATTACATAACTTATTAAGTGATCATTGTGATAAGTCTTACACTCATCTGACACCATACAGTTGTTAGAATATTATTGACTATACTCCCTATGCTGTACTTTACATCCTTGTGACTTTTCTGTAAATATCAATTTGCACTCTTAATCCCTTCACTATTTTTACCCATCCCCCAAACCCCTTCTCATCTGGCAACTGTCAAAATGGTCTCTGTATCTGAGTCTGTTTCTGCTGGCCTTGCTAGTTTTGATTTTTAGATTCAATTGTTGACAGATATGTATTTATTGTTTATTATTCATGCTTTTTATTTTCCTTTTCTTCTTCTTGTTATAGAAGACCCTATAACATTTCACATAGTACTGGGGGTGATGAACTCCTTTAGATTTTTCTTGTCTGGGAAGCTCTTTATGTGTCCTTTGATTCTAAATGATAGTTTTGTTGGGTAGAGTAATTTTGGTTATAGGTCCTTGCTTTTCATCACCTTGATATTTCTTGCCAGTTTCTTCTGGTCTGCAAAGTTTTTGTTGAAAAAATCAGCTGATGATCTTATGGGAGCTTTCTTGTGGGTAACTAACTACTTTTCTCTTGCTACTTTTAAGATTCTCTCTGTGGGCCCTGGCCAGGTAATTCAATTGGTTAGAGCATCGTCCCAATACACCAAGGCTGTAGGTTTGATCTTCAGTCAGGGCACATGCAAGAAGCAACCAATGAATGCATAAATAAGTGGAACAACAAATTGATTTTCCTCTCTCTCTTCCCTCTTCTCTCCCTCTCTCCCCACTTCTGCTCTCTCTAAAGTCAATAAATAAAATTTTTTAAAAAAGATTCTTTGTCTTTAAACTTTGGCCTTTTAAATATAATGTGTCTTGGAGTGGGCCTCTTTCGGTTCATTTTGTTTGGGACTCTGTGCTTCCCATACTTATCTATTTTCTTCACCAAGTTAGGGAAGTTTTCTGTCATAATTTTTTTACACATGTTTTCGATTTCATGTTTCTCTCTTCTTTCAGCACCCCCATGATGCTAACATTAGTGTGCTTGACATTATCACAGAGGCTCCTCACACTATCCTTTTTGGATTCTTTTTTCTTGTTACTGTTCTGATTGGGTGTATTCTGCTTTCTTATATTCCAAATCACTAATTTGATTCTCAGCTTTATCTACTCTACTATTGATTCCCTCTAAATTATTCTTTATTTAGATTAATATATTCTTTATTTCTGACTGGTTCTTTTTTATGCTGATGAGGTCCTCACTAAATTCATTGAACATCCTTATAACCAATATTTTGAACTCTGCATCTGGTAGATTGCTTGTCTCCATTTTGTTTAGTTCTTTTTCTGGACTTTTGTTCTGTTCTTTCAGTTGGAACATGTTTCTTTGTCTCCTCATTTTGACAGCCTCTCTGTGTTTGTTTCCATGTATTAAGTAGAGCTGCTACATCTCTTGGACTTGGCAGAGTGGCCTAATGTAGTAGGTATCCTATACGGTCCAGTGGCACAACCTCCCCAATCACCCAAGCTGAACACTCAAGGTACACTCCCTGTGTGGACTGTGTACACTTTCCTCTTGTAGTTGAGCCCTGATTGCTGTTGGCATGTCAGTGTGAGGGATTTACCTTCAGGCTAATTAGCTACAAGGACTGGCTGCAACAACCAGCCACCAAACTCTGACCACCATGGAGGATCAGCTGTGCAGGGGCCAACTCCACAGAGCAGGACTTACATCAGTGGAGCTCTAGTACCTGCTGAGTCCGCCCTTTCAGTGTGTCACCGATGGAGGTGGTTGGGCAGTGGCACTTTGATGTGGTCTGAAGCTGTACACTGGCTGTACTGGCTCTGGGGCCTCCAGGGAGGTGCAGTCCAAGATCAGCTGCTGCCTATGTTCTGCCCAGGGCCACCCAGCTTGAGCTGCAAAGTGATCTGCAGATGGCTGCTACTTGTGCTGGGCTTGGAGGTGCCCAGGAGAAGTCGAGCTGTAAACCAAGGCCGGCTGCTGCTGCTAGTGCCAGGCCTGGGGCCACTTAGTAAGTAGCAGCCATCTGCTTGTGGAAACCTCTTGGGTGCATCCAAATGTTAGGTGAGGTTGGGCATCATGAAATCACCAGAGTAGGGAAAACAGTGTTAGCCAGATTGATGGAGTCTCAGATATGGTGCCTGCCTGCCAGCTCTGTCAGGGGAGGGCTCATCAAAGGAACAATCGCTTGTGCCAGCACTTCTATCTGGGAGAAAGCTGCTCACCCACCCCAGTTCTCACCCTGATGCCAGACAATTCAGTTCCTCCAGGTATGTCTCTGGTGCCTCCCAGTGTTGAAGCTTAGAGGGAGTGAGTTTGAGTTAGTTTGTTAGTGGGCCCTTTAAGAACTGCCTGGAACTCTGGCAGCCTCGATCTCCCTCAGCCTCAGTCCTCGCTGCTTTTTACATCCCGAAATTATGGGGACTTCTGTTTTTGGTACTGGAACCCTGGACTTGAGGCCTAGTGTTGGGCTGGGACCTTTGTTTCTCAGAGGGGAACCTCTGCAGTGGAGATATCCCTCCTGATTTTTATCCACCACACATGAGTGTGGGACCAGTCCACTCTGCATCTTTGCCCCTCTTACCAGTCTTAGCGTGGCTTCTACTTTCATTCCATAATTATAGGACTTCCATTCAGGCAGATTTCAGGCAGTTCTGAATGATAATTGTTCCGTAGTTTAGTTATAGTTTTGATGTGGTTGCGGGAGGAGGCAAGTATTCTATTGACTTACACCACCATGTTGACTAGAAGTCTCTAGTCCTTCATTCTGAAGTTAATTTCACTTAGATCTACTTCAGGAAACCTATCCCCATGAAATGATTTGAAAAGGGAGATACTAGAGCTAACAGTTCAGAGCAAAGGTTTGGAGACAAACAGCTGTAGGTACCTATACCACCTCTCCCACCTACCATGAATGACCCTGGACAACTTATTCAATCTTCCTGATGCTTATGTGAAAAATCTATATTAGTACTTACTCCATGATATTTAAGTGATATTTAAATGATATGATGCATGGAAAGTGCTTCGAATGGTATCTGGCACATAGGTAGTCCTCCAGTTAGCAATTATTTTCACTGATGCCCACCAAAGAGCATTTGATGATGGGATCCTCTTCCTGCTTATTCTTCATCTTCCAAGAGAAGTAGTGTGTGTATGTGTATGTGTGTGTGTCAGAGAGAGAGAGAGACAAAGACAGAAACAGTGAGAGACAGAGGCAGAGAACCTCTCAACAAAGAATATGCCTTCTTATGTTTGTCTTTAATACTATTTTAAAGACTGACTGCCATGTTGATGGTACAAGGCTATATAGTAAAAATCTTCAAAAGAAATTTGACAAATGGTTTATATCTACTGGAAGTTGAAAAACACGGAAATAAATAGAAACATAAAACCATCTACCATTAACATCTTAAGAATATCATTAAATGGCCCTGACCAGCATGGCTCAGTTGGTTGGGCATTGCTCCCCAAAGCAAAAGCTCACTGATTTGATGCCTTGTCAGTGCACATGCCTGAGTTGCAGGTTTGGTCCTCAGTCAGGGCACATATGAGAGGCAACCAATCTGTGTTTCTCACTCACATCAATGTTTTTCGCCCTTCTTCCTCCCTCCTTTCCCCTCTCCCTAAAAATAAATAAATAAAATCTTTTTTTAAAAGAATGCCATTAAATGGTACATATTTTATATTAAATATGACTTAATATATTAAGGGCACTAAAAACTATCTGTGAGCAAATAAAATGAGTGCTATAGTTAACAGTCTCCTGAGATCCAAGATGGTGGTGGACTAGGTGGATGTTACACTCACGTCCTCCTAGAATCAAACCAGAATTACAACTAAAATATAGAACCATCAACTTGAATAACCAACTGAAAACTAGCTGAATAGAAATCTTATAACCAAGGAGATACAGAAGCCATATTGAGAATGATAAGAAGGGTGGAAATGAGAAAAGGGCTGGCCCAATTCTCATGGGCAGCAGCTGAGATTCTGTAGAGACACCTCACCTGCAAAAGTTCTCCTGAGGGGCGTGGGATCTCAACCCCATGCCAGGCTCCCCAACTCAGAGCCACAGAGAGGTATCCACAAGACATCTGGCTGTGAAAATCAGTGGGAATTCTGCCAGGCAGAGTCAGGTGTCTGCTAGAGACACAGGCACCCTCCTAAAGGGCCAACCCACAAAATCTCATTTACAGCCACTCACCCTGGGCCCCAGCAGGGGGCAGGAGAGAATGGACTGGAGTCACGTGAGGAGAGACTGGTATTTGTGGCCTTAGAGAGAGAGAGCTGACAGGACGGCTGATGGGACCCTGTATTGGGTCACTCTGCCACATAGATGCCATCTTTCTTGGGTGGAGCACTTTCCTCCTTATGGCATCAGCCTGAGAGAATGTAATCGATCCACCTCTGGACTTCCTGTCTCACCACCCTGCTGAGGAGTCAGCTGCCTGGGTTGGGGTATAGAGTTCTGGGAAGACTCAGTGTGTCAGTAACTGAGTGTGGCATTGGAACAGGAGCCATTCCCCCAACTTTCCTGTGAACTTGACTGGTGCCTCCCCTTCATGGGAGATCCTCTAGCCCCATCCTCTGGGCTCCTAGTGGCCCCACCCTGCTAAGGTCCAGGCAGAATCTGGGACAGACTGAGTGCTGTGGCTCTGGGGCAGGGGCCACTCCTCCCATCTTCCCCCAAGTATGACTGGCACCTCTCCGTCACAAGGGTTCCACTAGCCCCAACCTCCCAGCTCCTGGCATCCTGGCCCTGTTGAGCTCAAGCTCCTGGCAGAATCTTGGACAAACTAAGTTGTGTGGCTCTATAATGGGGGCCATTTTTTCCCTCACATGCCCAACTTGTGTAGAGTCTTCCCTTCATGCAGCCAAAGCTTGGACTGTTTGTGCCTGATAAACTGTGCTGCCTCACTCTGACTACTCTCTGAGATGTCACCCACAAAGGTATGTGAGGACCTGGCAAGTGACAGCTAGATTATTTATACCCTGGAACATTTGCGGAGTGGCCTCAGACCCAGAACTGGCACCAAGTTTGAACCTGTATCAATCTGGTGAATACCACTTAGCTCTACCTGGCATCTCACTGAAAACCTACCTCGTACAACTCAAATACAGCCAGAGACTCTTTCATTGATTAAACCTCATAGGCAGCCAGGAGGTAGAGGCAGGCAGAGGTGGATCTCGGGGTGCACTGGAACCTTTGGTGACCTGCTTCTGGGCTTGATGCTGTTAAAAGCCAGACTAGGTGCATAGCTTGGTACTTCCTGTATACTCACAAGCCCAGTAGAGGCAGACACAAACTGTATATTGTTGTGTAGCTCCAAATAGGTTGTCCACGGACAGTCATAGGCCGTATCTGACATTGGCCTGTGCCAGAGTCCCTCCCAAGGAGCCCCAGAACCAACAAACCTAGTAGCCAGCTTAGACAATCTTACAGGATCCAATAAGCTTCACAAGCAGCACATCCAAAGGGAGATCCAACAGGCATTAGATCTTGCTGAGCTAAATTTCACTTTGTGTGGTCAGCACCTGAGTAGCAGCTCATACACTGTGGTTGAGGTCAGTCCTCACAGTTAGCAGGCCTGAGGGTCAATCCCATGCATGAACAGGCCAATAGCAAGACTCAATTAAAACAAGAAGGCCCAAATAAACCACACAGGGGACATTCCTCAAGCACCCAGATCAGGTGATCAAGGAAATGTACCACTGGGTCCCACAGGACACCTACATCATGAGGCCACCCTACTGAGGCTGGGAGTCATAGCAGATCTATCTAAAAATAGAAACAAACACAAAGAGACAGCCAAAATGGGGAAGTCAAGAAACATGCTCCAGAAGAAAACAGGAGAAATCTCTTAAAAAAAAAAAAAAGCTCAATAAAATGGAGGTGGGTGGTTGATCAGATATAGAGTTTAAAAAAAATGATTATAAGAATGCTCAAGGAACTTAGTGAGAACTATAACAGCATTAAAAAAGACATGGAAACCAAAAAAAAGAACAAGTCAGAAATGAAGAAAATAATATCTTAAATGAAAAATACACTAGAAGGAATAAACAGTAGGTTAGATGAAGTAGAGGATCAAATCAGTGATTTGGAAGAAAAGGTAGCAGAGAATACCCAATCGAGTAACAAAATGAAAACAAAACTTTTAATGAGGATAGTTTAAGGGACTTTTGGGACAACACAAAGCATAACAGCATCTATATCATAGGGGTACCAGAAGGAGAGGAGAGATAGCAAGGGACTGAGAACTTATTTGAAGGAATAAGAATGAAAAACTTCCCTAACCTGGTGAAGAATGTGGAAACCCAAAGATCCCAAACAAGATAAACCAGAAGAGGGCCACACCAAGACATTATAATTAAAATGGCAAAGGTTAAAGACAGACAGAATCTTAAAAGCTGCAAGAGAAAGACAGTTAGTGTTACTATAAGGGAACTCTAATAAGACTGTCAGCTGATTTCTCAACATTTCAGGACAGAAGGAATTAGCAAGAAATATTCAAAGTGATGAAAAAAAGGAACTACAAGCAAGACTACTTTACCCAGCAAAGCTGTCATTTAAAACTGAAGCAGAAATAAAAAGCTTCTCAGACAAGAAGAAGCTGAAGAAGTCTGTTACTATGAAACAGGTTTTACAAGAAATGTTAAAGAGCATTTTGGAGAAGGAAGAAAGAAGAAGGAAGAAGGAAGAAGGAAGAAGAAGAAGAAGAAGAAGAAGAAGAAGAAGAATGGGGATGGGGAGAAGGAGGAGAACAGGAAGAAGGTAACAGAGGAAAAGAAAAACAAAGGAATATAGTTAAAAGAATAAAATGGTAAAAAAAATACATACCTATCAATAATAACTTTAAATGTAAATGGCTTAAATGCTCCAATCAAAAGACATAGGGTAGCTGAATGGATAAGAAACAAAATCCATATATATGCTATCTACAAGAGACCCACCTCAGAATGAAAGACACACAGATTAAATGTAAAGGAATGGGGAAAATTTTGTATGCAAATGGAATGGAATAAAAAAGCTGGGTAGTGATACACACTTTAAAACAAAGGCTATAGTAAGAGACAAAGAAGGACACTACATAATGATAAAGGGAGCAATTCAATGAGGAGCTATAACCCTTGTAAACATTTATGCACCCAACAGAGGAACACCTAAATATATATAAAGCAAATCTTGGGCATAAAGGGAGAGATTGACACTAATATAATCATAGTAGGAGATTTTAACACACCATTGACATGAATGCTACATCTTCCAGACAGAAAATTAACAAGAAAAGGGTGGCCTTAAATGACACACTAGCTCAGGTGGCTTTAATTATTATCTTCAGAGCATTTCACCCCAAAGCAGCAGAATATACATTCTTTCCAAGTACATCTGGGAAATTTCCTAGGATAGACCACATTTTGGGATACAAAACAAGTTTCGGTAAATTTAAGATTTAAAAAACTAAAAATAGAACTGCCTTTTGACCCAGCAATACAACTGCTGGGATTATACCTTAATCCTGAAACACCAATTCAAAAGAACCTATGCACCCCAATGTTCATAGCAGCACAATTTACAATAGCCAAGTGCTGGAAGCAACCTAAGTGCCCAACAGTAAATAAGTGGATCAAAAAAAACCTACGGTACATTTACACAATGGAATACTATGCAGCAGAAAGAAAGAAGGAGCTCCCACCCTTCATGGCAGCATGGATGGAACTGGAGAACATTATGCTAAGTAAAATAAGCCAGGCGGTGAAAGACAAATACCATATGATCTCACCTTTAACCAGAACATAATCAACAAAAGCAAAAAGCAAGCAAAACTTAACCAGAGACATTGAAATTAAGAACAATCTAACAATAGCTGGGGGGAGGGGGGAGGGGACAATGGGGAGAAGGGTTTTCAGGAACCACTATAGAGGACACATGGACAGAACCAAGGGGGAGGAGGGAGGCAGGGAAGGGAGGTGGGATTGGAGGGGGAGGGGAGGGAGAGTATGCAGACAACTGTAATTGAACAACAATAAAGTAAAAAAAAAAATTTATTTTTTTTTAAAGATTTTATTTATTTATTTTCAGAGAGAGAGAAGGGAGGGAGAAAGAACAATGTATGGTTGCCTTGCACATGGCCCTCACGGGGACCTGGCCCGCAACCCAGGCATATGCCCCGACTGGGAATCGAACCGGGACCCTCTGGTTCCCAGCCCGCGCTCAATCCACTGAGCTACACCAGCTGGGCCAGTAAAAAAAAATTAAAAAAAAGAAATGTAAAAGAACTTACCTAAGAAAAAGAAGATAAAAAATATTGAACAGTAAAATGACAACAAACTCACAGTCATTAACAACTGAACCTAAAACAAAAACAAAAACAAACTAAGCAAACAACTAGAACAGGAACAGATTCATAGAAATAGAGATCACATGGAGGGTTATCAGTGGAGAGTGGGAGGGGGGAGAACGGAGGGAAAAGTAGAGGGAATAAGAAGCATAAATTGTAGGTACAAAATAGACAGTGGGAGGTTAAGAACAGTATGGGAAATAGAGAAGCCAAAGAACTTATATGAATGACCCATGGACACGAACTAAGGTGGGGGAATGGCGGTGGGAGAGGGGTACAGGGCAGAGTGGAATAAAGTGGAGAAAAAAATGGGACATCGGTAATAGCATAATCAATAAAATATATTTTAAAAAAGAGAGAAAAATATTAGCAACTGGGGCCAGCAATACATTCAAAACATCATACACCATTATCAAGTGGGCTTTATTTTGGTGATGCAAGGTTGGTATGATATTTACAAATCATGAAACCTGGTCCACCGCATAAACAAAATGAAGGATAAAAATCACATGATCATATCAATAGATGCAGAAAAAGCATTTCATAAACTCCAGCACCAATTTATGATAAAAACTCTCAGCTAAGTGGGAATAGAGGGAACATACCTCAACATAATGAAGGCCACATATGACAAACCCACAAGCAACATCATACTCAATGGGCAAAAACTAAAAGAGTTTCCCTTAAGATCAGGCACAAGACACAGATGTCTGCTTTCATCTCTCTTATTTAACATAGTACTGGAAGTTTTAACCACAGCAATCAGACAAGAAGAAAAAAAATAAAAGGCATCCATAATGGGAAGGAAGAAGTAAAACTGTCATTATTTACAAATGACATGCTACTGTATATAGAGAACCTAAAGATTCCAGCAGAAAACTACTAGAACTGATAAATAAATTAGTAAAGTAGCAGGATACAAAATAAACATCCAGAAAACAGTTGCATTTTTATGTACCAATCGTGAACTATCAGAAAGAGAAACTAAGAAAACAATCCCATTTACAATTGCATCAAAAAGTAAATAAGATAAAATACCTAGGAATAAATTTAACCAAGGATGTAAATGACCAGTACTCAGAAAATTATAAGACACTAAAGAGAGAAATTGAGAAGATACAAATAAGTAGAAGCATTTATTGTGTTCACGGAAAAGAAGAATTAACATTATTAAAATGTCCATACTTCCCAAAGCAATCTATAGATTCAACACAAGTCCTATCAAGATACCAATGGTGTATTTCACAGACCTCAAAGAAATATTTTAAAAATTTATACAGAACCACAAAAGACCCAGAATAGCCACAGCAATCTTGAAAAAGAAAAACAAAGCTGGAGGAATTACACTACCTTATATCAAACTGCACTACAAGTCCATAGTAATCAAAACAGCAAGGTACTGGCATGAAAACAGCAAAGGAACCCACTGAATGGGAGAACATATTAGCCAATGATACATTTGATAGGGGTTAATGCCCAAAATTTATAAAGAATTTGTACAACTGAACATTAAAAAAAAAAAAAAACAATCCAATTTAAAAAATGTGCAAAGCATCTGAAAAGACACTTCTTTAAAGAGGACATACACATGGCCAATAGTCATATGAAAAGATGCTCAATGTCAATAATCATCAGAGAAATGAAAATTAAAACCACAATGAGATATCACTTCACACCTGTTAGAATGGCCATTGTAAACAAATGAACAAACAACAAGCGCTGGCAAAGATGTGGAGAAAAGGGAACCCTTGTGCACTGCTGGTGGGAATGCACACTGGTACAGCCACTGTGGAAAATAGTATGGCGTTTCCTTAAAATATTAAAAATGGAACTGCCTTATGACCCAATGATTATACTTCTAGGAATATATCCAAAGAAACCCAAAACACTGATTCAAGAGAATATATGCATCCCTATGCTTATTGCAGTGTTATTTAAAACAGCCAAGATTTGGAAGCAGCACTAGTGCCCATCAGTAGATGAGTGGACGAAAGAGCTGTGGGACATTTCACAATGAATACGACTCAGTCATTTAAAAGAAGGAAACCTTACTTTTGCAACAGCATGGATGGACCCGGAGAACATTATGCTGAGTGAAATAAGCCAGTCAGAGAAACACAAATACCATATGATTTCACTTATATTTGGAATCTAATGAACAACATAAACTAACAAAATAGAAATAGACTCATAGATACAGAAAACAGACTGACAGCTGTTAGGAGGGAGGGGCTTTGGGGGGGGCTGAGTGAAAAAGGTAAAGAGATTAAACAAACAAAAATCTCATAGACACAAAGTATGGTGATTACTAGAGGGAAAGGAGGTGGAGGGCGGTAGAAGAGGCTAAAAGGGTGATAAATGGTGTCAGAAGATTTGACTGTGGGTGGTGAACATACAATAGAATATACAGATGACGTTATAGAATTTTATACCCAAAACCTATATAATTCTATATAGTTTTATATAGGGAACCGTTTCTTGTGGCGTGGGAATGTAGCCCAGCCCCTACTCAGAAAAGCCAGTGGGGGTTGAAGTTTGGCACACAGGAGCCTTGCCCACGGAGAGGTTCTCCCGTGGGGAATCACGCCTGCATTGTACCTAGGCTGCTATGAGACTTGCTTTTGCTGAAACTCCCTCACCCTGGATTGAGGCAACAAATGTTTACTGCATATCTTTAACTTCCTAAAGTCTGTGCTAAACCTCCCAAGTATGGAGTGTAACCAGTTCAACCACTTTTCCCCTTGATCTGTAACATTCTTCTCTTTGAAGTAATTAGCAACATTCTTTTCTTTGTTATCTGTAAAAGGTAATCTCACCTACAGGGAACCTGTGCATAGTAAATGAGGACCATCCTCAATGTAATGTACCCAGAAAAGCAATAAAAGCCTGTCCAGGCAGGGGCTAGGGCCCTCTCTCTCATTTAGAGAATAGCCATTTTCTCCACAGGACTTCTATAGTCCGTGTGCATTTGTTCGTCGCAGCAGCCACAACACACGGACCCTGCGCAGGCGTGGGGTCCGAATCAGTTTTATAATTGTAGATAACTTTATATGCTATAGGTATACATATACAGTATCCCCTCACAAAAATAGTATGTTGCATTAGAGGCCATTTGATTTCATTTCCCATCCTTAACCATCGATGCCTCTTCTTTTCCCTGTCCTCCTTCCTTCCTACCAACCCGTAGATTTTGCACCATTCCAGAGCACTTCAAGACAGGTAGTTTAGAGCTGAAGCGGTGACTCATGGGTCGCCCAGTTTTGCTTCAATATTCTTTGCTTCAATGGCATCCTCAGAAATCAAGAATCCCATCTGTCAGTGGAGTAAATTTTACTCTCTTGTTTGGCGATGTTTAAGGGGAGGGGGGTTAAATACTTTTTAAATTAGGGACTTGGGACCATTGCTTTAACTGGTTTCAGTATATTTGCATGTTTGTTGGAGGGCTAAATATGAAAGAAAACTCAACATTATGATAAGGGAAAAAAGCTCTATCTTTTATTCTACCATGATTGTTTTACTCATACGCAAATTTGAGTACTGTGGTTTTAAAATCAGATTTGCCATGTATTAAGTGAAGTTCTCTGTCCATGCTAGGTCCTGTTGAAGCTGAACTGAGTTTTCTTCCCAAATTGGTTGAGTCATGCTTATTAAGATAGAGGGACCAAATTAGCTCTGTAACGTCAGCTACCGCCTTGTGCAATGCCAGTGCTTGCTTACGCCTCTGTGTCTACAGCCATGAACTTCATCTTTTTTCACTGCTTCACATTTACCCCAATGCCTCTCAACATTCTAATTTCCCTTCTCCTCGTAGGGGTGTGCTGGAGCCAGCTTGTACCAGCTTGTGAGAGAAGACTTAAATTTTCAAAAATTATATGAGTCAATTGTCAAACATAAATCGGTGTTAAAATTAAATTATGAAAACTTTCAAATAAATCACATTAAAAACAAAGGGAAGAAATACTCAAAATCCATCACTTCCTGACTATTTTACTACATTTGAGCATCATCTTTGTTCTTGGAGTTATTAGGTCTCTTGACAACCCCATCTTCCCAACACGAAATAGTCATGCTGCTTTTGAAATAAGTTCCTAATTAGAGTATTTACAGCAGGGAAATCAGCAAATGTTACACTACACATCAACCCTTGGTGTGTTGTTTTAACTGTTTAGACCAGGGCTCTGCAAAGTCTGGCCACCGACTTGTTTTTGTATGACTCTTGAGGTAAAAATGGTTTTCATATTTTAAGAGTTGTGAAAAATATTCAGAGCCTCACTTTGGTAGAAACACTAATATTGTGTTATGTCAGTTTAGAAGGCAACCAGTGGTTTTCTAATTTGCTGTGCTCTGCCTTCCAGCCAGGACGCGAGCCTCCAGCCAGGTTCCTCCTGCCTTCGTCTATCTGCTTTCTGAGGATGATGCGTCTGGCATCTAGGGCTCAACTGACAAGTGAATTGGATGCAGCACAAGCCAAATGAATCCAATCATCTCACCACCAGAGTCATATTGGACCCAACAATGGTAAAAACAAATGCTTTGATTAGTACTGTAGAAGCATTAAATAAGGTACCCCCCCCCAAAAAAAATCCAACAAACAAACCCTATCATCACATTGAGTAGATATTTGGCAATTATCCAGGTAATTGGATCAATGTGTAAGTAGCCAGACCACCCCGTTCTCTTCTCTGCCCCTGAAAAATTCTATTTGGAAGCTTAATGATTTACTTCGCCAAAGTTAGCTGGGTAATTACAAACCTGGGTCCTTTTTTTTTTCAGGGTGGTAACTCACTTCTGTATCATTCTGAAATCCACAAATGCCTGAGAGTTCTTGAAGGAGCTGCCCTCCCATAAAGACCAACTAAATTCTGTAAATGCTTACCAACAAGGCAACAATTAAACTTCAAAGCTAAAAACCAGTGGAAGCAAAACACTTTAGTTCCTTTACTCCTTGTCTTTGCCTCTGTGCGCCCCGTTCCTGCCCGTCCCTAGCGCCAGAGTCCTGCTGTCGCCGCCTGACTTCAGCCCTTGGCAGCATCTCTCCCCAACGGATTACCTTGTCTGCGGCCCTCCCCACTTTATACATTGCAGCCAGAATTACATTCCTGAAACTGAGATTTCACTTATCTCTTTAAGAACCTTCCCTGGGACCCCATGGCCCAGAGAATAAATTCCAAATTCCCCAAATCCAAGCCGGGTCCTTGAAGCCTCCCAAGCCCCTCACCCCAGTTTCTCTCTCCAGGGTTATACCCTTAATGCTCAGGTCACACCCGTCTCAATTCAATCAGGGTGTCTCTGCGGGAAGTCAGGTCTGACATCCTAGGCAATACCAAAACCAGCGTGGTCTTTTGGTCACCCACATTGCCTGGAGGGTTAGGAAGTGTTCTTAGAACATTTTTCCCCCCATACCTGTGATAATAAATACATGGTACAATAATTTGTTTTAGTCCATCTTCTCAATTCAACT
Source organism: Micronycteris hirsuta (assembly GCA_004026765.1). Taxonomy (NCBI): domain Eukaryota; kingdom Metazoa; phylum Chordata; class Mammalia; order Chiroptera; family Phyllostomidae; genus Micronycteris; species Micronycteris hirsuta. The sequence continues at coordinate 68,820 of PVJI01004427.1, read as the reverse complement.
TTAAGTTCCTGGAAGGCATGGTCTGTATTTAATTATTTTGTTATATTGATAATATTTAGGTAGTACTTGGCACCTAGTAGGCACCCAGAAAATGTTTGTCAAATAAAATAACAAATGAATGAACAAATAAATAAATGAAGTATATCAAACAGCAGACTGAATTAGAGAGAAATTTGAGGCCTTAGAAAAAAGGAATATTTCTCATTAAAGAAACAAAGCCATTCATTTTTTTTAATAAAGAGAATCACTTTAAAGGACAAAGCACCCCATTTTCCACCAAACTGATCACACATAGACCTTAGAAATGATCGTGGTAGAAAGAGCATTGCTCAGAAGTCAGGAAACCCAACACTTAGTCCTGTTCTGCCGTTACCAAAACAATCTCCACAGTTGTTTTAATGAAGTGCTTGATACGTTTCAGGTGCCTTACTTGTGTTTTCTCATTTAATCCTCAACCACATGCCTACAATGTAGGTGTCATTAGTAACCTCATTTCATAGAGAAAAGTGAGGTTTACACAGGATAAATAAATTGCTGAAGTTCCCACACTAGCTGAGCCAGATTCGAATCCAGTAACCTTGTCCTTGGAACAGAGGCTGCCTGTTCCTCATCCTGGCTACAGTTCAAATCATTCTGAGGAGATTACCAGGCTGTACCTCAGAGTTTGACTAACTAGCCTGGGTGAGCCCTGGCCACTGGTACTTCTCTTTGAATGTCTCCCAGCCCTTCCAATGTGCATCCAGGGTTGACAGCTTCCATTCTGGGCTCTCTCTACTCCAAGCTGATACGACCTCACAAAGCCACTTCTCTAGCTCTGGTTTCTTCCATACAAAGGTGGCTGAAACCACTTATCTTGGCGATCATTTGAACTTGAATCCTTAGGAATTCTCCCTGCCCTTCCTCTACCACCCAACATCATGCCCAGGTGAAGAGGGGCCTCCTGGAATCTTCAGATGTGGACTCCCAGTTAGCCTTATCCTGGACCTCTCAGCCCCAAGACAAGCTGACACTGTAACTTACTTAGTGAAATGCAGTGAAGGAAATAAAAGCTGTGTAGCTCCTTAGAAAGAACAAGGAGGAATATACAGGGCCCTGCTTGCTTTTTCAGTCCCAGGAAAAGGACAGAGAGCCTAGGGCCTGGTAAACTTACCCTTTCATGGAGTGACCTGGATTCCTCTGCCTGCCTTAGTGATGGGCATAAAAATATGAAAACCCAGTCTGTCCGTTTTGGAAGGGAAACCCCAAGGAGCCAGGTAAGAGAGGGCTGACCAAGTGGAAACTACTGGGGGTTCAAGTACGTACTAAGTATTCGCATAGGTAAGTATCTGGGCCTTGGCAGTCCTGGTAGTCCCCAAGGAGGGAAGGATTACCCTTGGGAGGGTCTGTCTTAGTCTGCTCCGCTCCAAGGTCAATGGGAATCAACGTGGCTTTAGGATGATGCCTAGGGCACAACTCAGACAAGTCTCTAGCTCCTTCCTGAGGTCAAAAGTTCAAACCACCCAAGAGAAGCCTTTTGGTCTACAAAAGATCAAGGCCCAGTCTCTAACTCTGAGGACCATTTCACCCTGGTCTGGGCACAAAGATGGGATATCTAATGCCTTCATTTTATTTTAGTTGGCAATTCATTTAAAGACACTGAAACCTCTCTTGTGCCTCTGCCATGTGCTCAGTAGCATTCCAAACTTTCTCATAACAACAACCCCACTGCTGCGATCCCTGTGTGAGCTGCAGGTAGGCTGTAGGCTGCAGGAGGGCATGGCGCAACCGTCTTGCTCACTGCACTGTCCTCAGCTCCTAGCCCAGTGCCTGTCCATTCTTAAGAGCTTAATAAATTATTCCCCGAATGAGCAAATGATTGAATGTGATGTTATCTGATGAATGAATACAGCAACACTTGTTACCTGCTCCGTGGGGAAGCGGTGAGGCAAGCTGCTCTGCGTGTGTTCGGACACAGCTCCTCCCCCAGGTTAGACTGTACATGGCTTATTTGGGTTAAATACAGATGTTTGGTTTTCTGGCAGTTTCTTCTTTTCTTATAAAGCCAATATAATTCCTATTTCTTACTCTTAGTAATTCTGAGTAACAAAACCAAACTCTACCGCCCCGTACCGCTGTGAGCAGGGCTGGCTGGAGTCGCGGCCACTGCTCCTAGGAGGCTCCATAACAGCAATGAAGGTCACAGCCTTGGGGCGGACTGCTTATTGCCGGCCGGAAATGTAGAGCACACCCTGCCCTTTAATCTTCACACTGCCTCATGGAAAACAAGAGCAAGCTACGCACTGGCTTCATCCTCAGAGGAAGCAGAGCCTCCTTCAGACACTCAGACCCTGACTTTAAAGCCCATGTCTTGTGATTACATCAAAACATTTAAAGTGTTTGTTTCAAAGAGCTCTTTCAGCAATACTCACAATAGTCACAAAAATCAACATTATTACCCCCTTATTACGGATAAGGAAAATTGGTATGGTTTCTACGTGATTTCTTTATAATCACAGAAGTGGTGAAAACCTAAGAATGCAGCCTGGCCATCCCCAGGGCTAGTCCCACTGCCTACCCGCCTGACCTCTGGAAACAGTCAATGCCGACCCCCAAAGTACCCAAAATTCCAGCAGCACATCGGATCTGCGGAGGTCTGTATTTGCATTTTTTATACAGCACTCTCCATACCAAGGCGCTCAATGACACAACATAGGTAAACCAGGGGCCCTGAAAAACGTGACTGTGAAAAATTAAGAATTACAACCATTAGTAAACTAAAAAATGGGGAGCAGTAATTTTGTACTTTGCATCAGTATATGAGTACCTTTATAAGTGGCAAACTACTAATCTTTGTCCTAGAAGTAAGTATAGCTCTCTTGTCCAGGATACAGGTCTTGCTGTCAGCAAGAGCAGCCATCAGCGACCAAGCATTCACAGAGCCCTATTTTTATACCAGGCACTTGACATTGTATGCACTTCACATGCATTATATTGTTTAGTTCTCACAACACCCCCAAGAAGTAGGCAGTAGTATTGTCCCTATTTTGTAGATAAAGAAACTGAGACCCAGAATTTTACAGATCCCTGCCCCCTCATCCCCCCACCCCCACCCCCTCGCCCCCAAACGAAGGTTACATAGTGGGAGGAGACAGGGCCAGAATTTAGCCCTGAGTCTCTTTAACTCCAGAGCTCATGCTCTTAATCCTTAAACCATATTATCTCCAAAAAAGAAAGTCATTAGGCCACTATGACTAGACTCAATTCTCTGTAGTTTAGGGAGATTAAAGGAATTCCACGTCCCAGAAAAATCAGTCAGCTAAAGTTACTCAGAAATATTTCTGGTCGTTAAGGTATCCCCTAAGCAGTAGGCCAAAAATATCAGGGATTTAAATGACACTAGAGCAGAAGCACAGGTCAAAGACAATTACAGAGGATCTCAAGGGAGCATCCAAGCTCTTACTGTGTCCTGGAACTTTGCTACATTAAACGTTGCCTTCTCCAGGTACTAGAGAACTCACTGACCCTCCTTCCCTCTCTCCAAATTCTGGCACTTGACAAAACACTACAGTTTAACCTCTAATTCTACATTGTCTTTTATTGTTCATGTTTTTTCATGCACGCTAATCTGTGTCTCCTCGACAAGACTTTCAATTCCCCAAGACTATAAAGAAAGCTTCACACTCTGTCCGTTTCCAGCCTACTGAGTGTTAACAATGTGCACCAGCGGAGGGCCTGCTGAGCGTGGGGACGGCGCCCAGTACAAGCTGTTCATCGACCGGTTTAAATAATATAGACGGGGACCGGCAAACTATTTCTGTAAATGAACAGATATAAACATTTTAGGCTTTGCAAGTCATCTGGTTTCTGTTCCAACTACTCAACTTCGCTGTTGTCGGGTGAGAGCCGCCATGGGTGACACAATAAGTGTGGCTATGCCTCATGAAACTTCATTTACAGATTGGGAAAAGCGCAGGTGGGGCCTAAAGTGCGTCAACCCAATAATAGAGCCTATTTATGATAGGCTTGGGGGACTAGGTTGGGAAATGTTCTCAAGTCTTAGCATTACGACAGCAGCTTCTATACCCCTCCTCAGGCCTCTTGCCCGTGTTTGGAGTCCTACCTCCTGACCAAGTCGAGTGTTTTCCCAAAACCTCTCACCTTGAACTGAAGTTTAGTTTGGCACAATATCTTGCAGTTTATTATCCTCTGGGTCTTCACACGTCAGTTTAAAAAGAGAAAAGTCAACCACAAAGTAAAGAGCTGTCACGGTAAGTTGTAACAGTAGTAAGTAATTAGGAAATTCTTCAAATGCATCCCACCCAGGAGGCTCTGACGCTTGTTCCAGACTGCTTTTTGTAGACTGCCACTCAACTCATGCTAGATGATCTGAAATATGCAATTCACCTGGATTAAAAAAACTGCAAAGGGCTGATAATCCCCAGCAGGAGGCCACCCAAAGGGTGGCAAGGACAGCCATTCGTCTTCCCAACCTGAGTGCTCTCCTCCGAAAATGAGAGAACTCAACAAATGAAAGAAAGACCCACTTTTCGCTTAATCAAGGTATTCGGCCCTCAGTTTTGACATAACATGAAAAAGTCCTTAATGGACTGCTACCTTGATCTCATGTTAACGCATATTAAGCAGATTGTTCATTATTGTTTCTGGGTTTATGTATGTGTTTGTCAAAAGAGCTGCATTTGACGTGAATAGAGGTTCAACAAATTGCCACAAAATTTGGAATTGGGAAGCATCCTTCTAATTCAATCCCCTTATTCCACAGAGAAGTGAAGTGACTTCCCTAGAGCAGTGGACTCTCTGCTGAAGTAAAATAATCAAAAGGCCATCCCTACATGACCTCAGTGCTCCTACCATGAACCAGCCAGCTCGGCACATGCCCAGCTAATGGGAGAGACAACTCAGATTCCCTGTTCTAAGGGGCAATCCGCTAACAAACCCCGAACCTCTGCTCTGCCCCAGGACAAAATTCCTTTAGTGTGAAATCAGCCACATTAAATAACAGCTTCCTCAATTATGTGACCCAGAGCTGCCTGTGTTTTCAGAGATATGGCAGACGCCATCTACACAATTTCCACTGTCCTTTTCATGGTGCACATGTAAAACAGGAAGATTTATCTCCTGCTGTCTCAACTCACCTTTCCCCATCTTGCTCTCCCTCTTAGTAACTGGGTGCTGATACTAGTCACCACAGTCAGGAATCAGCGTTTTAAGTTTACTATCTCTTCATGTGAAGTTAAAGACACTTCATGTCTTAGCATGTTTGGGGCACTGGGAAACAACCAAAAAGATGTCATCGTAGAGATCCTCTAGCTCCCTAGGCCTTCACCTGACCCTGCCAATGACGGTAGAATGAATTGATTTTATGGGACTGGCAGAGAGAGGTAAGAGATGAAAAGGGAATATGCATGAATGATGTCCCCACTCCGAAGAGCTCTGCTCATCCCAGGCCCTCTCCAGGTTAGGCCAGCGGAGGCTTAGTCCATGCAGCTGCGGGGACTACACTGAAAAGTGCTGACCTTTTTCACAGTCTCTAGCAAAGGCCCACCCAGCAGGCCTCATCTTCCCCGACAGGTGCCTCTTCTCATTCTGCTCTAAATCTCTCTGGTGATCGTTTCAAATCTTAATCGCCCTACAATCTTGTGGAACACAGAGCTATATATTCTGTATTATTTCTCCCTCTGATTGTGAAGTTTCTGATAAATATGTGTTAGCTCACATCCTCTGGCTTATAAAAATATTGGGAATGACCTGCCTTGGGAATTAACGTATGTCTTGTCACGCAGGACTCTGCTGAGATGATTTGAAGTTTAGCTAAGTAATTGCACATGAAGGGTCCCTTCTGGACTTACTGCTAGAAATAATAATGACATTTTTATATTAAGAAGAATAGCTGTTTTTATTTGCAGAATATTTAACAAATCACAATTTTTTTAGGCTCGATCTCATTTTCTCGCTTGATCTCATTTACCCTGTGAAACTGGTAGGGCAGATACTATGATCCCCAAGTTACAGGTGATGCCCCCTGTTGAAGATCACACAGATAAAAACAGGTTAACTCGTTTCCCTTTCCAGGGGGTGTCCTTTCCACTGTGCTCTGCTGCTTAAAAAAGAAGTCAAAACCCTGCATTGAAGACAACTGATAGCACACAGCTTCAAACCGTTTCCCTCTGCTGAGAGAAAAGGGGCATTAATTTTTCACTTTTGTCAGCCTTTAGTGTAAAATTCCTAGTAAAAAAGGGCAATTCATACAGGCAGGACAAATCATTTTAGAATCACAAATTCTTAGAGGGCGTCCTGGAACCTCCTCTTTCCCCTCCACTCCAACACATTCTACCCCAGGACACATGCCAGCCTCAGAGATGATTTACCATAGTAAGGGAAAGAGTGCTAATAAAGCAGGCTGTGTATTTATGTTTTTAGATTATTATGCAATAAAGTCACTTTATATTTTTATACAAATATTGATACATGGCTACAAAATCAGACATTTTTCAGTACTATTCCTATTTTCAAACAATTTCAACAACCTGTGTTCTTACAATTAACCTTGAATGATTAGATGGTGAATTTTATCATAGTCTTTGCAGTGGTATAAAATTTCCAGACCCAGGCATTATTTTTTTTAATCATACTAAAAACTTGTTTTAACTTTTGGCAGCTAACTTTATAACACCAAGTAGTAGCACAGATTTTATCTCATAATTATAATCACAAAACCCCAATGTTATCAATATTTGCTCAAAGCACCCTGAGGAGCTTCTGGAAACACAGTGGAAATATGCCAGCACCGCGGAAGTCAATGGAAGCTCAAGTTATAAGGATTACAAAAGAATCTGCCTATGTTAAATAGTCTTTTAATAACAAGGGCCTGCAATTTAGTAAATTTGAATAAGTGATAATGACTTGACTTTACAGAGATTATTCAAGTAGAAAGTAGGCAGAAGTTTGTCTTCATCCTAGAAGTTTAGAACTTGAAGAATTTAGAAAAAAGAATGAAAGAAAAAAGCTACATTTTTTTTCCTGAGTGTGATTTTTAATCTTCAAGATTTTTTCTTTACAATATGGAAAGTTTAAAAACAAAGAACTTCCCATTTCTTCCTATCTTCCTTAGAATGTGAACTCAGAAGATTGAGGTGCTATTGTATGCTCTTTTATCCCAACTTGGATTTCAGTATTCTATAAATCAGGAGCTCTTTTTTAAAAATGCCAACATTTAATGAGTAAAAATTCAACTAATTCATGGTTTAATTCAATAGAGTAAGCATTTACTAAATCTTCATTCAGCACGAGGCATTGGACCAACTCCCAGGGAGACAACTAGGGAGAATTAATGCTCCCTGCAATTATCTGAAGGTAGACTTTACCCAAAGGCCTCAAGACTCAGGGATAAATTCTTTTACAAAAAAAACGTTAAAGGCTTATCAGAAGATTTAAATGAAACTGTACATTCAGTTATGCACATAACAGAATGATAAACATTCACCTTTCTCCCACGATTTAAAGAGCAAATTCCTCATCAGACTTTCCAAATACTGACTTCATCAGAAAAGACTGAAGTATTGAGAAGCTATCAAGCACACAGCAATGGGTACATGTTTTCTAAACTTATAATTCTCACTTTAAAGCTCAAAAATTGTCATTGGCAACAATAATTGTCCTTTGTTTACCTCAAAGTGGCAGGTGCACATCATTTTTGAAAAATTTCTGTCAAATACCTGTCTGAATAACCAGTCTGTCCATTGTTCTTTCAAGTAAAAATAACATTCAATGAAAATAAAAGTGAAAACATTAGTTCAGCTTGCAATTCAAGCACTGAAGTATTTTCCTGGAGATAAATATGACACTTCGGTATTCAGCACACATGCTTTATGCACACTTCCTATCTTTTTCACACAGAATTTATAAACAGCTGGACTTTAATAAATTTAATAATTTTTTCTGCTTTATCAAGACCATTTTCAAGTGACACTGGCTTTCACAGTTTGGTGCTTCTGCCTTGGTTCGCGATACAACACCTGCACTTTTACCCACCATTTTTGAACCATTGGTGAAAAGGTCAACACAGCAAGAGTCAAATCAGTTTTAGCATTGTCACAGAAATAATTCTGACTCAGCAGACCTCTTGAAAAGGTTTCGGGAACCTTCAAGGGCTTCCAGAACTACACTTTGAGAAGCACTAGCTCTTTGCGCAGACAGAAATCACAGTTCTTTCTTTTCAATTCTTTAATGCTTGAGGCTTATTGTAGGTTTCATCACTGAGGGCCAAAGACGTCGAACACATCTAAGAGATAACATCTGATCGTCCGCAGCTTAAAGCCTCACTTAGGAAGTAAACAGGTCTTGGGAGGGTGGGGGTTGGGGGTGGGGGTGTCAAACCGCTGGCCCAGGCTTGTAGTTGCCAGGGGCAACGATCGTCCGCTGGAGGGAACGCGACCATCGATTAGTCTTGTCTTGCGCAGTCGTGGACCGAGAGGGCGGAGATGGCTGGGGGTAGCCCCAAGAGCTCGGTGGCAAGAATCTCGCTCGTTCTGCGATCTACTGGAGTGGCTGCCGAGGGCTCAGGTTGCGGTTGGGGAGGGTGGGAAGATGGCGGCAGTAGCGGCGGGCGGCCCTGTAGGGAAGGGGCGCGATATCAGCTTGGCGGCCCTACAGCGCCACGACCCCTATATCAACCGCATCGTAGACGTGGCCAGCCAGGTGGCTCTGTACACTTTCGGCCATCGGGCCAACGAGTGGGTGCGTGCGGACGCGACGGGCCATGCAGGCAGGCGGGGGTAGGGATGGGTCATCTCACCGGGGCGCGACACCCCCCCTCTACGGGGAGGGAACGCAACACCCTGGAGGATGGAGGTGGACGGTGGTGTCTCGCGGCTCCAGGCCGAAGTTGGGGAGGATTGTGCCCACGAGCTCTGGGGCTTGGGGGAGAGGGAGGCCGATCTCTGAGACCATCTGAAACTGGGGCAAGACTTAAATACCTGCAGTAGCCCACGCCGGACAGATCCAGGACAGGACCCTGAGCACTGCAGGAAAGGGAACCTGGTGCCTTGAGACCGGAAGACTGAAGTGCTCGGAGAACGCAAAGCGGGATCTGTTGTGCAGGAAAACGGTGGCGGTAGAAGGGGCAGGCGTGGGGTGTGGGGGAGGGGGCGGGGAGGAAACAAGTACGGGAGTAGAGTTCTGGTTCTGGTTCCGGAACCTCGGATGGGACGAAGAGAAGCCAAACCTTGATAGCGGGCAGAAAGCTGAAGTTGCCAACTCAGGGAACACACCAAGGAAAGAGCGAACGTGGGGGAATAAAAGACTACATGGGACTTAGTCTAACACTTAGAAGACCGGCTCTCTTGGAAAGATTAATACACCATAGCCCAGCAAGACCAAAAATGAGTTTTAGTATTTGAATTCATTTGGGAGCCGAAGTATTTTAGTGCTCCTGTCAAGCAGAGCCCCAACAGATACCAACGGAATTAGATTTCGTTTTTCTCAATTCGAATGGGGAAGAAACGTACGATACGTGAGCCCTCCTGCAGGCTGCAAGTGGGTTTTGAATGTAGAAGGATGGAGTTTTTTTCTCTTTGCCTCCTAGTGGTTTTTGTCCAAATAATATTAACCAGTCAATTGTATTACCATCCATCCATTACTTTTAAATAAGTTACAAAACAATAAAAAGCACTGATCCTGGATGAATGGATTTCAGAAGATTTTTTAAAAAACATTCTCCAAGAAGGTATCAAACATCAAAATTTAAGCAAGAAAACATCCATATTGGACAAATTCATTTATTTTTAATCATCCACATTCATTTATATAGCCTGCTTACTCACCTGTAAATCACTAAGAAAAAAAGATAAAAGGTCCTAAAATGGGAAAGAGAATAGTTTTGTCATCAGTTCTTAGGAAAGGTATTGAAATGGGCTTAGGGCTGCTCTCCAGCTAGCCAAGCAGAAAAGGGCGGGGGTGGGGGAGAGCTCTTTAATATTCATAATTCTGTAATAGGAAATATCCAATTTGGTCAGGAGGGGTTATTTCTCCCTAGTTTTCAGAGTAATTTGCCACCTGAGCAACACAGGACAGTTTCATCAATGGTAACTTAAAAAAAAATGCAAACATACTCTACATGGGGCTATTCCACTGCTCTGTAGAAAAATCCCAAAGGCATAATGTCATAATTCTCTCAAAGCAATTCTGTAGTACAGGTAAGGATCAGGGGTGTATAGTTCTATAAACGACTTGAGCAGGACTAGAGTCTGGAAAATCCTGAAACATGTAGGATAACATTCCTCTTGAATAACAATTGTTTCCTAGAAGCTTTCGGGACAGATACCTGTTCAAATAGTCACAGAGGCTTGTTAGACACCCAGTGAAGCCCTTATACCAAAGCCTTGTGAAAAGTCAGAAGTGTCACAATGCATTATTTACAGGATTATGTTTTCCTGCTTCCTGGATTTGTTACCTTCAGACAAACCATAATTCATTCAGTAAAAGGTCATTCTTTCAAAAGGACTAATCTTCAAGGCTGTGTTAGCCAGAAGGAAAAAGAGAGACCCGGTTTAGATGCAGAGCAGTTGCTAGGGGTAAATAAATTATCACCATTGTCTCCATGTGCCATCACTCGGGCCTTGCATGGGAGCCTTTTGAATGTAAACCTAATAAACTCATGAGAACATTCTTGAGAATGGAGGGAAAAGCATCTGCAACAAGGAAGGTGGGGTGTAAAAGGAAGGGAGCATCTACACTGAAAGTAGGTGAAGAGCGACCAGGTGTTCAGAGCAGGGGGAATTAGGAAGGAAGAGTGGACGGGAAGTGGGCTGTTTTAAGGAAGAATTAAAAAGATTACACCATGACTGAGAGGGATTTTAGAACTAGACCTACTTCCCACTGCCAGGAAAGACCACTCCCCCAAAATACCCTCGTGTAGAAGAATATAGCCCTGATCTTATTTCTTCCTCTCAGCCCTGAGAGCAGCAGTTCTCAACGAGTGGATGTGACAGTGTATCTGCAGAACATTTTTGGTTGTCTCACTGAGAGAGGTATTACTGGCAGCTAGAGGGTGGAGGATGCTGAAAATCCTACAAAAGGGCTGGGTTTGAGAAACTGCCTTAGCAGCTAGCTGCTGGGTTTCTGAGCTTCGTAATCACAATTTCTGGATATGAGGCCCAAGCATTTGATATTTGTTGAAATACAGGTGACTTGGGTGCCACATACATGCCTAAAAAAGACAGATTTAGAGGGTAAATGACCTTTTCCATTATTTCAAGGTAACATAATCAGTAAGGTATAGATTGCTTTGAGTTGTTTCAAAGGGTTCACATAGTGTTCTGAGTCCCAGTGTGCAAACTGGCACTATTATATTTCACTATTTTAAATTTTGAACTGCTTAATTTTTCAGCACTTGTATTTTTGTAGTAAAGTATAAAATTGAAGCTAAAATCCACCAGAACTATGCACTAATGCTTTAAAATAAAACTCCTCCTTACTTGGAGGTCCTAAGGAGGATCTAATAAAGTCTTGTTCTAACTATTCCCCATACTCCCAACCCTGGGTTTTGCCCAGAATGAAAAAAATAGAAAATTTGGTTACCTAGAATAACTGGAGGGACCAGAAAAATGCATGAATTCGAGCTGTTTCAGCTGTAATAGACCAGAGATAAAAATGTTTTGTCATCAAAGATCTGAGTGGTGTAGGCTGGTTAACTCTTTACAGTGGAGAAACTAAGACATAAAATAATGCTTAGCCCAGTGTGACCCTGCAACAGCCCCACTCCAGGTCAGTATTATAATCTCTGAAACAATTCTTTTCCATGAACAAACTCATGCTCTGTGTGTGTGATGCTATATAAAAATCTAATTTTTAAGAAATGCTTATTATGAGAATAATTTCAGGAGAAGCATACCTCATACATTTCTGATTCCGGATTTTTCAAAGCTAAAATTGGGCATTAAAGTCTTAAAGAAAAGGTCATTTCTATTACTACTTCATACAGGAAGAAAGGAAACAAGTTAAAAGCCATTAGCTTTATGTTTTTACACTGATACATATGAACATGCTGATTTGGGTCTCTGAGGTGAAAGAGTCCAATCAAATACTGGAAGACAGGAGAGTGGTTTGGCCGTGTAGTGATTCTGACAGTGCATATAAGTTACAAGTCCTATTTCTGTCACCTTATCTTCAGTTTCCTACAAATGTAATACCAAATATGTAGTTTTTACAAATTTATTCTTAAAGGCTTTGTGGACTAGTAAGTACCTTAATTGTACTCGTTGAACTTTAGGGATGCCCACAAATCCTTCGACTGGGTAGGTAGCATTTATTGTACTGTAGTGAACATTTTCTCAATGACTGGTACTGTGGTGGTTTAAGTAACTTTTTTTTCCTTTTTTAATATATTTTATTGATTATGATATTAAAGTTGTCCCAGTTTTTCTCCTTATTCCCCTCCGCAGTGTATCCCCCCGGCCACCATCATTTCCTCACCGTGGTTCATGTCCGTGCGTCGTACATATAAGTTCTTGGGCTTCTCCATTTCCTATACTATTCTTAACCTCCCCCTGTCTACTTCGTACCTACCATTTATACTTTTTATTCCCTGTACCTTTTCCCCCCTTCTCCCCCTCTCCACCTCCCCACTGATAACCCTCCAAGTGATCTCCATTTCTGTGATTCTGTTGCCGTTGTAGTTGTTTGCTTAGTTTTTGTTTTAGGTCCAGTTGCTGATAGTTGTGAGTTTGTTGTCATTTGGTTTAAGTAATTCTTAAAGTGCACCCAGGTTATAGATTTCTCCACAGATAGGAATTAACCATGTTTACAAAGAAAGTTAAATAATGATGTTTCTGAATATATATATATTTTTTCATTTTTACTTGGTAGTTTTCAAAGCACAGTGGCAAATGGGCTGCATTTGAAAAATAAGGATACTTTTCATAGTACGTTGAAGTAACCTATACAGACTTAATAGTAAATCCATTTTAAGAATGAAGTCCCTAACTTTCTCACTAATGTGTTTATATTAGAGAAAAGATTAGCTAAAATTGTTTTAACTATTATAAATTCTTTATTTCTAATTGCATATTCTATAATAATAAGGATTAAAAATCTTATTACTCAGTAATTTACTCTTAATAGCGATTTGCTCTTCATTGGGACCATAGTGGGTTTTGTCTGTACAACTCCTAATGAAGTTCTGCGGGCAGAGATCACAGTGTTGAACAGCAGCATCAGAATCACCAGGCCGGCTGAATGAAAGAGCCTACTGGGCACCAGCCCCAGAGTTTCCAATTCAGTGGGTCTGGGAAAGGACCCGAGTGTTTGCATTCGCAACAAATTCTCGGGTGATGCTGCTGCTGCTGACACGCGGACCCACTGAACGTGAGGCCCACTGAGCTGCAGTGACTAAGAAAATTGCTGAAATTAGCGGAGTTTGTGAAAGGATTATGCTTCCATTTTGTGTGTGTGTGCCTTTTAAAATTATTTTAATATTACACCTTTGTTCTTAAAGAGTATTTTTTGGCATACTGAGTACTTAAACTTTGAATGATTTTGGTAATGGATATTAATAATAAAATACTATGAGGTTAAATAGAATGCTGAAATTAAATCATTAAATAGAAAACGTACATTTTAAATTCTGAATAATAACAGTCTGATTACGAGCTAATCAAACAAGTGGATACTTAAATATTTAGAATGCAGTGCACCGATGTACATTTGTATCAGGGCCTGGGGTCCTGCCTTGGTTGAGTTAGAAAAGAGCCTTTCCAAGTGAACCAAAATGACGGTTTACTTTAATCACTGTTCCCAGTTTTTCTCAGGCAGTTTCCTGAGTCCTAACTTGGTAATATTTCTTTCTGTCTAATTTTATTTCAAAAATCAGAACTTGACTCTAAATATTCCATCCAGTAGGTGATTGATTGTCTGAAAATTATGACATCGTTGCTGTCTTCTGTGTAGTAGTTAGTCGAAGTGGAGTTATTGGCAGATCGCCTGCTCTCCTAGGTGATGGGTTGTAGCAAGAGGAAATGAACCCAGAAAATAAGAGAAGGGTAATGAGATGCAGTCCCCAGTGATTCCTGCAGCTTGCTCTGTGCCCAGTTCAGAGGGCAGAGGAAAAGGCAAAACGCTTCTTATAATCTCTCTCTAATGAGATCCGTGATGTGTTGTTATCCCTGCATCTGGTAAAGAGAGATAATGATGGTTTCTTTTGTAAGTGACAAAAGGAGAATGCTTCCCGCTGCTTGATCAGCAGAGCCAAAGTGAGGCGAGCGCCTGCTTTTCCCCTTTCCCTGAGCGTAACCCCTCCCAGATCAGATGTGGCTTAGGTTTGGCCCTCTGTGAAACTGGGTAGAACTCCAATTCTGTAAGAAGTTTATGTTCTTTAACCTCTGCGAATGTTTACTATTAATGAAGAGAATATACATGCTTTGATTGTGTTTTTATATTCTAGGAGAAGACGGATGTGGAAGGAACATTATTTGTTTACACAAGGTAAGAGTATTTTACTTTTATAAAGAAACTGACAATCATTTTTTAATTGTGGTTTTATTTCTAAAAGAGGTAAAAGAAATGAATGTTAGTTTGAAGTTTTTAGTTAACATAAGGGAATACTGAATAATGTCACCTAGAATAGTGTGAGGCATACCACTTTCAGAATCAATATAGATGAACTTAAATCTTTGTGTTTTTTCAAAATTAGTATTAAATACTTATCCTTTAATTCAAATGAATGGTACAAAGTTCTTGACTATAATGCATTGACAAGGAGCTAGAAGTACACTATTAAGGATATTAGATTATTTAATCAATATTTAGAAAAGGGTCCAGATATTTATTTATCTTTTAAAATTTTACTTTTCAATTAGTTTACATTCAATGTTATTTTGTATTAGTTTCAGGTGTACAGCATAGTGGTTACATAATCACATACTTTACAAAGTGTTCCCCCAATGTTTCTAGCACCCACCTGGTGCCCCAGGTAGTTATTACAATGTTATTCACTGCATTCCTTATGCTGCACTTTACATCCCTGTGACTGTTCTGTAACTCCCAATTTGTACTTGTTAACCCCTTCACCTTTTTCACCCAGTTCTTCAACCTCCCTCCCCTCTGGTAACCATCCATCTGTCTCTGTATCTATGAGTTTATTTCTGTTCTGTTTGTTTGTTTATATTGTTCTTTAGATTCCACAGATAAGTGGATCATATGGTGTTTGTCTAAATATTCCAAACCCAGTAGGGTTTTATTGATGTCTCCCCCATCATCCTTGACTATTTAAAGAAGCATGATCCAAAATTAAAGATGTCTGAGTCTTCCATTATTTAGTTAATACAATATGTTTTGGAATAGATTTAATGCGTTATTTTAATTATTATTAATTTAATAATAAGCTCATGCCATTAGTAATTTATATCGTTATCATTTGTATTGATATCATTAATGTCACACATGCACACAGACATGTAGTATGTATGTAAATTGTCTTAATAGCTAAACATTTTATTTGCATAAAATGTCCACTAAAGTCCATCACCATCATGGAGGGGTACACAGATAAATACAAAGGCTTCATACAAACCCTTCTAGGGCTAACACTTTTACTGGGGGCGGGTAGAAAATATACACACACAGCATATACATACACTGACATTTAAAGATAAACCATAATGCAGACAGAACTAACCCTAAGTGCCAGTTGATAGGTTACAAGCAATGAATGGGCCTCTGAGGTTGTGGAAGGCTTTATAGAGGGGCAAGTACTGGGTCAGCCTCAGGAATAAAGGCAGAACTTAACTCACACAGAGGAGCAGGAAGGGCAGTCTTGCAGGAATGGCCTGAGTGGAGGCATGGAACTGATAGTAATAGGGGACGGTAAGAAAAATGACTGGTGCAGAGAGTTTATATTGGCTTATAATAGTTAGAAGTTGACAGTGAGGGTAAAGCAATTTTGCTGGGTTGGAATGTCAGACAAGGATTTTGAAGTTTATTTTCTTAGCAATATGGAGTCATCGAAGGTTTACAAACAGGGGAGTAATAGAATTATAAGAGACTGTGTGGGGAAGGTCAGTGTGTCAGGGTTATGAGCACACATTGGTTGTAGAAGAAATCGGAGTTACGGAAGAACATTCAGAAGATGCGTGCAGTGGACATGAGATGATGAGAGTGTGGACCATAATGGATGTTGAAATGGAAAGGATTTATTGAAATATTGCATGTATAGAGGGAATGGTGATATTTAAAAAATAGCATTAAGATTTTGAAATGGAAGACTGAGAGAATGACAGACATTGGTAGAACGTAAAAATAGGGAGTCAAGAATCTGATCTGAGAGTAAATTTCAGTTGATTTTTAAATAATGATTTGGAGTGATAGCAGGGCATGCAAATGGAGATGTCCAGCCACCCAGGGAAGGGCCAGGGCTGCTGACACAGAGTTTCAAGTCATCTGCGTTAATCTGGTCATTGAAACTGTGAGAGAAAACATGTTCTTTGAGGGAGAGAATAAAGAGGGAACTGAGGAAGGCTAGTGGCTAGTTTTAGAGCCAGCAAGGGTACAGAGAAGAGTCAGCCATGAAGATAGAAGCAGAGCTGGAGCAGTACAGAGGCCAGTCGTGGGCGCAGGGCAGGACCAGTGTGAGTCTATGTATAGGTGGGAGCAGCAGGAGGAGGGGAAGACAGGACTGGATGGGAGAGGCCGTGGGAGCAGGTGAGGAGGAGGTTGGTTTATTCCATTTCAGAAAGGTGGGAAGACCTAAGAGTCATTGGCTATATTAGCTTACGTTGTGTTCCAAAACATTCCGAAAGCATCAGAGTGAGCTTTTTCAGTAGAGACTACTCTTGAGAATTCTGAAGTGTCAAAAGAAAAGCAAACAATTGAACTCTACTGTGTGCCAAGCACAAATATGTAGTCTCATTCAGTTCTTAAAACAAGTACTATTCTTTTGAGAAGTAAAAGGAAAGATATATTAATATGCATTAATGATTTATTTTAGGGATTTTAAGTAGGGTTATTTTTTTTTCCCAGTGTACCCAAACCAAATGTAGCTTTGTATTTTCAAGTACTTAATTTACTTTGCATCCCTAGTGGAGCTGTCCGTTAAACCATTAAATTGAGAAACAAATCCTTCCCTATTTCTTAACCTTTTCCTTACCAGTAGGAGCCCCTCCTACCTCCTCTCATCTTCCCCCAGACCCCCCACCCCAAAGCCAGATTCTAGCATGTCGACTTCTTTCCTCCGTAGAGAATGACAGAGCAAGGGGGGTTTGGGGCAGAGCCCCGGCGCTGCCAGCGGCACGTTTTGCTCGGTGCCCGCACCGTTGGACAGCGGGGACCCTGTCGTGTTAATGAAATACTTGAAGAATCAAATTCCAATTCTGTATAAAAACACCTAATCCTATTAAAAATTTTTTTTCTTCATTTCCTCCATATATTCCTTTTTGTAATAGAGTTCATAGAGAACCCACTGGTGATTTCTGAACTTGATACTTCTAAAGGACTCTGTCAGAGATCTTTGGAAGTCAGTTTTCATTCTTCCTCAGAATTTAAGTTGAAATGATTATTATCATTATGTCTGGCTTTGATTATATACCTACCACTTTACTTCTCTGCAAAATGAATTAGACAAGAACTGCCTTCCATCAATTTTAAAATGGGAAGGCCCAAAAGGAAATTCTGTAAGGGATAATGTAGCTGTATTTATCATCATCAAATCAGATATCAAGTTTATATCAAACTAAGATATAAACACCTTTTCTTCCTGTTGCTCATAACACTGTGGGTATGTTATCCTGGCGCCCTAGTTTAAAGTAAATAAACGTATTCTACTTCTTTTACTTTCAGTGTGTGAGCATGTGGGGTTTCTTTTGTCACCGGAAGCTGCATAGTTGAATTGCTGTATGGCTGTCACGCAAGAGTAGACACATGCAAATGTAGTTATTAGACTTTATACTCTGTATAATTTGGGTTCTTTCTGCCTGACAGAGAGTAAGCACTGAAGGTTTATTGAATAAAATGAAAAATAAAAAGGTCATTAAATGCCGTATTTTTATGGAGAAAAACTTTATACTAGTTTACGAAGCTGTTCGCTTTATATTAAAGAAAATAAAATAGCTGCTTTTGTATTGAATTATATGAATTTTAGTATACCGTATTTCCTCACCAGATCACTGCCAAGAGTTGCATCATTTCTTTAATAAGTTTCACAGCTTTTAATTTCATACCGACACCAGGATTTTCTGTGAAAATTCTTTTCGTGTAATTGTGATGTACACTCTGTATTAAAAATCATGTAGTGCTTAAGATAGTAATTACCATCTCTTCCTTAAAGGAATTTACAATCTAAGTAGGGGAACAAGATACAGACACACACGTAGTTAAAGGAGTAGGATTTGATTTTACCAAAGGATCAGTTATTACAGTCATGCCCCATCTGTTACATACATTAATATATTAAAGCTGTTAGCTCCTAGCAAAGAATCACTGCTTTATACCTGCGCAGTTTGCTTGCATGAATCTGTAGATACGTGCAAAAATGTTGAAGGCACATGTGAAAGCAGTTATACTACACGTGTACTATAATGAACAACTTGTCGTTCGATATCCTCCCTCCCCTTGTGATTCTTAGGTCTGCTTCTCCAAAGCATGGGTTCACCATTATGAACAGGCTGAGTATGGAAAACAGGACAGAACCCATTACTAAAGACCTGGATTTCCAGCTTCAGGACCCTTTCCTTCTCTACAGAAATGCCAGATGTGAGTCTTTCTTAATGAATTGGGTAGTTTTATTTCAGCAGTGTGTCCAAGTGTTTAAAACTGTACAGTGCATGTCTTTGTGTTCGTGTTTAGCATCAGTGATTCTAGGGGTCAGCCTAGGTTAGCTTGGGAAAAGCATGCCTAAATGAGGGAGTAGCTTCTTTCTCGGGAAAGTTTAAATGAAAGCCATGTGAATATGATGATGTGAGTATTCACACCCTGTCTTCTGCAGTGAGACCACTTTGTAGTGTGAGCCCATGGGAGATTCTGACGCAGCCTGGTCAGGGCTGGATGAGGAGTTTCTGGTCAGGAAACTGCAGAAGGACACACAGGTGGTACTGTAGGGCAAAGAGTTAATGATTCAGCTGGTGGCACTTTTTGTGTGTGTCACTTCTGACTGAGCCTTCTGATGATACGTGTTTGGGGGAGAGGACCGATATTCTAGAATTGCCATCTTTTGAATACATAGTAAGTGAAAAATCAAAGTCCAAAGAGTTTTGGTCATTGAGAATTTCATAACACTTTGTAATGTTGAAGTTATATTAGGTAACTAAATTGGTCTTTGAAATGAGGTAGCAGTCACCTATCCAATACTCTGTCTCTGTTTTACTCTTGTATCTTTTCTGATCACTTGTGTTCAGCTATTGGACAGCCCAGAGAAAAACTGATGGAAAACACGCACACTGCAAGGGCATCAACATGCGCTGGTGCACACACGTGCCCTGTGCTCTGTGGGTCACTTTCAGAAAGACCTGAGGTTCAAGTTTTCCATTCATTTTTCACCCTACTCTTTGAGCTCAAGACACAAGAATTTGCCTACTACTTACTATTCAGTGTAATTTAATAATGAATGTAATATAAAAGATATTTAATGCTATAACCCCAATGAGTTGTTTTAAAGTATCCTTTAATGCTATATTTACTTATATTCACAATAATTAAGTTATCATGATAGGTGGTCATCCTATTATTTAGAGACTGTGGTTAAATTTCTTTGAGAAACAATAAAAGCTATTAAAATTGTAACATGGCTTACAATGGTAGGTCCCGTGAGTGAACAAATAGAGAAATACTTTGTTTCTATTCCTGTTTCTCTGCTGGAAGGTGTAGTTTTGTCATTTGTAGCTTATAGTTTGAATTGCTTGTATGCTTATAGGGATTCCAGTTATTTTCTTTTATGCCAAATTAATATATAATTTAAATCCTAATAAACAAAATAGTCACATAAATAAGTACAAAATAAATGAATATTAGTGACTTATAGTAATCATTTTTGGTGGCTCTTACTTTGGATAAATACTTGATCTAGTTAGTATAGATAATATTTTAAGTTCTTACTAGAATATTACACATTATATATTATGTACTTATACCAAAAAAGTAAAAATACAAACTCTATTTCATGTGGTTGATTTTAGAATGAACTTTCCTAAGTCCCAGAGGGTTTATCTTGTAGGAAGTACTGTTTGGACCTGACAAACACACGGAAGCCCCAGCGCGGTCCTGGCCCAGCGCTGCCGGCTGCGTGTGGCCGCCGAGCACCTGCCCCGTGGCTCCGTCTGCACGGAGCTGTGCCATGGGTGTAAAACACACACTGACTTTCAAAGATAGTGCAAAGCAGTGTAAAAAGTCTCAATATTTCACATTGATTTACCTGTTGAGATGATAATATTTTAAATATGTTGAGTTAAATAAAATGTTTTTAAAATTAATTTCACCTGCTTTTTATTTTTTGATTTAAAATTACACACGTGGCTCACATTTATGGTTCACCTTATACTCCTATTGAATGGCAATATTCTAGTCATTTTCATTTATTTTACCGTATTTTACAGTCACAGCTTTGTGAGATAGACACTTTCATTGCCATTTGCAGAAGAGCAGCCGAGGCTCAGTGAGATGACAGACCTGACAGAGACCCACAAATTCCGGTTCCGGTTTTATTGCTTTTTCTGTACCACGCGCACTGCTCTCTTCACTATTAACATGAGTGCAGAGCGAAGGCAGCCTTTGGGGTGTGTATTAAAACGTTTCTAATGAATTTTTATAAGAAAAGAAATCAGTTGAACAAGAATGGAAGGGAATGGATCCATTTATCTTTCTGGTTTGTTTTGCATTCTTCTCCCTTGATATCTGCTGCTGATGGACTTTTCAGCCACAGTCATTTGGTTTTAGTTTAGTTTGTTCGTAAAAGCCTTTTCAGTCTCTGGTATCACAAATTCACAAAAGGCTCCATAGAGTAGTGAGGTGCTGTCAGAGTCTCAGAAACCTCCCAAATGTTCTTAAACAATTCAGACACTTTATATAACACTTATAGATGGTTCACATATTCTCTGGTAACTGTAGATTCATTCATTATCACTTGGACAATGAACCCAGCTTCACTGAGGTCTGGTTTTTTAAGACTCTACCCCTCTGAAGGGAAGAGGGGAGGAGAGAGGATGCAAATAACTGTAATTGAACAAAAATAAAATAAAATTAAAAATAAATAAATAAATAAATAAATAAATATGAAAAAAAAGAAAAAGACTCTACCCCTCAAAATATGTATAGTGAAGAATCTCTCTAGGCATTGATACAGGTGTGTGGGAAGTTTTTTCATGGAGTTTTTAGATTCACCAGGTTAAAAAAAGGAGTGCCTAAGGAGATAACTATCTCTGTCTTGAATTGGATGAACTTAGAAGAACAAAAATAAAGAAGTAAAAACCTCAGCCTCTCTTTTCTTAATAAAAAGATGTTTAATAAATAAATAACTTTGAATTTTGACCAAATACAAAATAGATGATTTTATTAACAGTAAAGGATGTATAGTTTTTAAACTTGGTCATAATAGGGTTTGGCCTGAATAGCATTTAAAAGTAGCTAAGATAACTGTTAGACATCGAGCAGAAACTCATTCATTCAGCACGTGTTTACTGAGCATTTACTGTCTGCCAGGTGCTGTGTCAGGGCTTCATATGGCTTATTTAATTCTCGTAACTTTGTCATAAAGACGATTATTTTTGTTTTGTAAGTGAAGAAACTGAGGTTGAAGGGATCACGTCGTTTACCATGGCTCGCGACTGCTTGGGGGCGGAAACGGCGTTCGAACTGAGAAGCCTAACTTCAGAAGCCCCGGCCCAAGCGGTGGGAGTGCTAACACGCCACCAATGTGTTTGAGCAAGCTTTACTTGTTCAGAAATACTTAATCTTTTTAGTGTGCACTCCAAAGTATAAAAAGCAAGTTTCTTTTTAAAAAGTTGACAATCTATTGTGTCGCAGTTATTAGAGAATATAAAATAAAAACTAATGTAGCAAAAAGCTGAATTTGACCACCTATTTCATATTATTATCTTTCAGTAACCTTTTACTATATTTTCCATGTCCCAGTTAAATAAGATTTTGGTATAGGGAAACATATTTTAGAAATGTATTTTCCCAAATATAAGAGTTAAGTCACAGCCAGCAAAGGCAGGTAGGTTTCAGAGCTAGGCCAACAGGTTGAATGTGATTGTCTGTGCTTACAGGATTAGAATGATATTCTTTTGAGCTGCTTGATTTTATTGAAGACATAAATCTGGAGCTTAAGAGCAAATTAGACAAGGCAAAATCAAGATATTTAAGATCAAAGCTGTTTTAGAAAACTCCTCCTTGGAGTTAAAGTCAATTTACCATATTGGGTAGTTTCGTATTCAAAAAGAAATACGATTTAAATACTTTATTAATATTGTAGAATCTGGGAAAAATTGCTATAAATAATGAAAATGATAGTTACAGATTGTTCTTATCTTTCAAATAGGCCATGTCCTAGAAGTTCTCTTTTAAAATGATTGGTAGTATTTTAGTAATACATGATAGATTGAACACATTCCTAAAACTATAGAAATGACAATAAAGGGGAAAAAGACATAAACCCACAATGGTGGTAGATGCATTTCATGAAAAAATGGAGTAAACAAGAAAGAAGAAGACATAGTATGATAGCTTTATTATTCACAGCTATTAAATTTGCCTCCTTGCAGAAGATTATATCTCTGCTCTGTTGATGCCAGACTTGACTATATGATTTGGTTCCCCGCCCCACGCCCCACCCCTGCACTGACCTCTCCAGGAGGACATTATATGGTCACCTGTTGAACTCAAATATCACTGTATAAATTGCTTTGGCCAATGAAATGTGGGTAGAAGTGATACAGGTCACTTATGAGCAGATACTTTGAGAACTGGCTCATGATTCCTCGTCTCTCTTTCGCTTCTGCCATGATGACTAACAGTGTTGTAGGCAGAGGCTGCTCTGTCAGCTGGGTTCTGGAATGAAAATAACGTGGCGCAGAGGTAAAGGCAACCCATGATGAATACGTAATATGTGTGAGAAATAAACCTTTGTCATTGTAAGCCATTGAGATGGTGGGGTTGTTACTTCAGCATAACTTGGGTTATTATGACTGATACACAAGCCATCCAAGAAAAAAGGGGTCCAAACAGGATGGAGGGAAAGGAATTCTGAGAACACTGATAAAGAGTCCCATAATGACAGCTATGCAGTTAAACTAAGATCATTCAGTCTGAATTAAAGTTAAAGGGTAAAAGTCTTCAGGGTGTCCAAGGAAAAATTTAAAACTGATAGTTCAAATCTACTGAGACATTTACAGTTTCTTTTTAAGAGAGTTTGATGATATAGGAGCATTGAAAACTGAGAGGGAGAAGAAACAGTAACAAAAGGAGGCAGGTCTTAATTTCTGGAAAAACAAAATACTGTACAAGAAAGGAAATATAATCATAGTAGACTGTATGGATCTGCAGATGTTATAATAATTAAATTATGAACACTGAATATGAACTTGTACTATACTTCTACTGGAAGGCTGGGGGAAAGTGTGTGTTTGTGAGAGTGTGTGTATTGTCAGAGAGCTAAATCCTCTTCAGTGTATTTTAAAAATCAAGAAGTAGTGTACACATGCTATAAGAAAAAGAGATTTAAATATCAGAACAAAAATTGGATGAGAAGTAAATGGAGAGCAGAAATAACTGTCATGGATATAATGATGGTTGTTTTGGAGAAACAGTAATTAGGAATGTAATGGCCAGAGAAGAGTTCTCTGTTTTTATAAAACCTTACAGTATTTGACTTTTAAAATTATGTACATATCTTATTTTGATAAAGATAAAATTTTAAAAATATAATTGGAGCCCTGGCCAGGGTGGCCTGTTGGTTAGAACATCATCCCATAGACCAAAAGGTTGCAGGTCAATTCCCAGTCAGAGCACATCCCAGGTTGTAGGTTCAGTCCCGGGTTGGGACATACTGGGGAAGGCCACCCGTCAATGCTTCTCTCTCTCTCTCTCTCGCTCTCTCTCTCTCTCTAACTTTATCTCTCTCTCTCCTTTCCCCTGCCCCCACTCCTCTTTCTCTGAAAGCAATGAAGAAATGTCCACGGGTGAGGGTAAAAAATATATATAATTGGATATCAATACATTCATAAATGCAATATTTTAATTGGTGGCTAGATTTCTAAGTCAACTCACAAGGACCTTTTAAGCCCATTGTACAGCTACCTAAAAGTAGCTCACTAGCGTTACAATGCTGTCCCTATGGAACACAGCACTAGCACACACAGCATTGTTTCTGTAGGAGAATGCGCTCAGAAGTAAAACTTGTGTAGGCTCCGAGAGCACACCGTCCTTAGCAGCGGCGCAGAGGACCTCTCGTGCCCATTTATAGTGGCAGATCGTCCGCGAAGCTGGGTATCCATGTAAATTGTATGTTAGTGTATGGTGACAGTAAAGTAAACTTTGCGGCCTTCACAGCCACTTCCTAGGCCTTGGCGCTGTGTTGGTTCTGTAGCTCTCTCCTCTTCACTCACACATCCATTCCAGTTCAGGATTTTGTTACCTATTACTTGAGGTATTTCATAACTCCTCTTAACAAAAAGAGATTAAGCTTCTGGTACCAGCGAAACAGAGTAAGTTCACTAGAACATCTCTATCCCACTGGTAACAACTACAAGTTCTGGACAGAATACCCCTGCCCCTGAAAAATCGTAATTGACGATTCTGAAAGTAAGCAATTATGGGCACATTGGGGAGGGAAGTCAGAACCTGAAGAACAACCAGTATGGTGGTGAGTTTTCTGATTTTATTCTTTACTTTATCTCCTGACTTTGACTCAAGAGTGGGCCAAGTCACAGAACTGTGGACAAGAACAACAAAAAATCAAGAGAAGCCCCTCTTTCTAGCCTGGCAACTAGAGGAATCAACTCCTGTGAGCTGCAAAGTGTGAAAAGAATTGCCCCCTCGCCCCCTTTTTCCCTCTCCTAGCCCTGCTCTGAAGCCAGTGGCAGTGCGACACTGCCGAACCACTACGGTGCGGTGGTGGCGGTGGCCAAGCACCTGAAGGCCCCAGGAACCCACCTGTCTCTGCCGGAGGAGTGGCAAACAAAGGCCCCTGTGGTCTGAAGAGTTTGGGGGAAATCCAGTTAGATATTTTCATCTTTGTTTTGCTTCACCTTGTGGGCAGCCCATGCTATGCAGAGTGCCTGACAGCGTGAAAAGCTAAAACTGAAAGAAACCCTGACTTTCTAACTAGACGACTGGGGAAAAGGGCCCCTGATTGCTGGAGTGTGGGGGAGGCTCTAGAGGCAGAACTGGACAAGGAGATCCCCAAATTCTGTCTGTAAACCGACACAAGTCCTGGTCTCACTTACAAGCTTCACGTACATGTCACAGAGCCAAAGAAACAGAGAGAACTAACCTACATGATAAACCAGTATCCAAGTTCCAGACTAACACCCAGGCGCAAACGGCTCTGAAGATGCAACTGACACGGGAAGCATTGCACACAAAGGCAAGACAGAACTTCTTGTCTAAACATAACCAAAGTCATCGCGTTCTCAAACAAACAAGTAAAAATCCACATTTTCTGGAAAGTTTTAAGAGGACTCAGACTTGCACAACATAATCAAAATGTCCAAGATACAACCCAAAATTACTAACACAAAGAACCATAAAACTATGCCCTAATCCCCAGGAAGACGTCAACAGCTGGCTGCCCTGCGATGGTTTAGATGTTGTCATCCTCAGAGTATTGCTGTAAGACAACTGTTATTTCTGTGCTTTGTGAGATAAAACTGAATGCTCCTGAAATGTGTGGAAAGATAGAAATTTTCAGCAGAAAA
The DNA here is from genome assembly GCA_004026765.1 of Micronycteris hirsuta. NCBI lineage: Eukaryota > Metazoa > Chordata > Mammalia > Chiroptera > Phyllostomidae > Micronycteris > Micronycteris hirsuta. The sequence continues at coordinate 42,931 of PVJI01004427.1, read as the reverse complement.
ATAGGTATAAAAAAACAAATGGAAATTTTGGAACTGAAATAGTACAGTATTCAATGGATGATCTGACTCACAGAATAAAGATGACAGAGGGAAAGAAAAAGTCACTGAACTCCAGGACAGATCAGTAGAAATTATCCAACTCAGAATATAGAGAAAAGCCCTGACCGGGGAGGCTCAGTTGATTTGGCATCATTCTGCAAAGCAAAGGTCGCCAGTTCTATTCCCAGTCAGGGCACATACCTGGGTTATGGGTTCGGTCCCCTATTGGGGTGCATGCGAGAGGCAACTGATAAATGTTTTTCTCTTAATATCAATGTTTCTCTCCCTCTCTTTCTCCCTCCCTTCTCCTCTCTCTAAAAATAAATTTAAAAATCTTTTAAAAATAGAGAGAGGGAAAAGATTTAAAAAAACAAAAACCCCGGGGCATCCAAGATACAGAGGCAACACAAACACCCATCAATTGATGAATGGATAAAAAGTTGTATAAATACAATGGAACATTACTCAGCCATTAAAAGAATGAAATCTTACCATTTGTGACAGCATGGATGGCCTTGAAGGGTATTATGCTAAGTGAAATAAGTCAAACACAAAAAGACAAACACATATGATTTCACTTATATGTGGAATCTAAAGAGCAAAATATATGAACAGACAAAACTAGAAAGACATAGATACAGAGTAGAAATGGATGGTTGCCAGAGGGGATGAGGTCTGGAGGAGCTAGATGAAAAGGTAAAGGGATAAAGAAGTACAAATTGATAGTCACAAAATAGTCTTGGGGATGTAAGGTACAGCATAGTGAATACAGGCAATAATATTTTAATTACCATATATGGTACCAGGTGAGTGCTTGAAATATCAAGGGAACCACTTTGTAACGAATGTGATGATTTAATCACTGTGCTGTACACCTGAAACGAATACAAAATAATATTGAATGTAAACTGTAATTGAAAAATAATTTTTTTAATGAAAAAGTCTGTGCAAAAAAAGCACACCAAAAATAATCCCCAGGGCTTCAGGAACCTACAGGACAATATCAGGAGGTCTGAATTTGTGTGATTGTAGTCCCATGAAGGGAAAAAAGCACTGGTACAGAAAAAATATTTAAAGAACAATGGCTACAACTTTCCAAGTTTGGTGAGACACAATTACATAGATTCAGAAGACGCAGTGACTCCCGATAAGGATAAATGCAAAGAAAACCATGCCCATAAACATCATAATAAAACTGCTGAAAAATAGATTTTAAAAAATCTTGAAAGCAACCATTATGTATAGGAAAACAACCTATAGGAGAAAAATGTTTTGAATATAGATTTCTCTTCAGAAACCATGAAGTAGGAGACAGGAGCAACATTTTAAAGTGCTGAAATTGTCAACTCAGAATTCTATATCCAGTGAAAATATCCCACAAGAATGAAGGTGAAGTAGAGACATTCTCAGATAAAAGAAAATTGAAAGAATTCTTTATTAGCAGACCTGCTCTAAAATAAATGCTAAAAGAAGTTCTCCAGACTACAGGGAAAGTTAAAGCTTCAGAATGAAGAGCAACAGATACAGTAAATGTATGAGTAAATAGAATAGACTTTTTTCTTTTCTCACATTCTTTAAAATACTGTTGAAAGCAAAAGTGATAACATTGTGAGGAGGGGCTTAATGTGTGCAGACGTGACACCTGTGGCACTGCAATGTAAATGGGAGCTCAGGGGGCCCTGTAGCTGTAAAGCCTTGATATTTGACTAAAATGGTAAAATAACTGTAGCAGACTGTGGAAAGCGAGGTATGTGTATTGTGATTCCTAGACTAATCAGTAGATAAATTAAAATAGAATATTAAAAAAATTTTAAGTAATCCAAAAGAAGGCATAAAAGGAGGTAAAAGCAAAGCAAAAATCATATTTATAAATCATAAATTTATAAACATAAAACAAAAAACAAAATAGTAGATCTTAAACCCAACCATGTCATTAGTTACATTGAATGTAAATGGTCTAGATATATTAATTGTTTATCAGATAAAAAATTATGAACCAACTATATGCTCTTTACAAAAAACCTACTTCATTTTATTTTTTAACTGAACAGAAATGTCATGTTTTGTGCCATCTATTCCTAAGACCCCCCTCAGGTATACAGTACAGTGGTTAAACTAAATTGTATAACTTACGAAGTGTCCTCCTGATATTTCCAGAACCCACCTGGCACCTTACATACTTATTATAATATTATTGACTCTATTTCCTATGCTGTACATCACCATGACTATATTATAACTACCAATTATTACCTATTCATCCCTTCACGTTTTTCACCCAGTTTCCCGACCTCCTTCCCATCTGTCAACCATCAGTCTGACAAGAAGCCCACTTTAAATGTAACGATATAGATATAGACAGGTTAAAAGTTAAAGTGTAGAGAAAGACATGCCATGCAAATACTAATTAAAAGAAAGCTGGAATGATGGCATTAATTTTAGCCAAAGTAGACATTAGAACAACAACAACAAAAATTATCAGGAATAAAGAGGGACATTATGTAATGATAAAAGGGTCAGTTCACCCATAATACCTTATAATCCTTAACGTATCTATACCTAACAACAGAACGCCAAAATATGTGAAGCAAAAAGTGATAGAATTGAAAGGAGAAATAAAAAAGACCTGCAGTTATATTTGGAAACTTCAGTGCTCCACTTTCTGTATTCGAGGAACAAATGGACGAAAAAAGGATATAAAAAAGACCTGAACAACACTATCAACTAAGTCGATGTAGCTGACACTTGTGTAACATTTAATCCACCCACAGCAGAATGCACATTCTTCTCAAGTGCACATGGAACAGTCCCCACCAGAGACTTTTTGACAGGTCATAAAGCAAACCTTAAAAAATGTTTTAAAAATTGAAATCATACAAAGTATGCTCTCTGACCACAAAAGAATTAAACCGGAAAGCAGTAACAGAAAGGCATCTCAAACATCCCCAAATATTTAGATATTAAACAATACCTTCTAAATAACCCATGTGTCAAAAAGGGAGGAAAATTAGAAAATATTTGAGCTGAATAAAAATGAAAATACAGCATGTCAGATGAAACTGAAGTGGGCTTGGAGGGAAGTTTGTAGCATCAAATACTATCAAGTATCTGCCTTAAGAAGTTAGAATAAGAAGAGCAAAATATACCCAAAGCAATCAGAAGGAAGGAAATGATAAAAATCAGAGCAGAAATTAATAAAATAGGAAGCAAAAACAATAGAGAAAATTAGTGAAACCGAAAGTTGGTTCTTTGAAGAGTCAATAAAACTGACAAACCCCTGGCCAGACTGGTCAAGTTAAAAAAAGAGAGAAGCCACAAATTAGAAGTATCGGGAATAAAAGAGGGGGTCCCAACAGACGTTAAGATGGTAATAAGTGAAGTAATATGAACTCCTCCATGCCCATAAATTCAACGTAAATGAAATGAACTAATTCCTTGAAAAATAGAAACCAACAAAATGTACTCAAGAAGCAGATAACCTGAATAGTCTCATATCTATTAGGAAGTTTAATTTGTAGTTAAAAACCGTCTAACAAGGAAAACTCCAGGCCCAGATGGTTTCTCTTATGAATTGTACCAAACATTTCAAGGAAGGCGTAAACCAATTCTACACAGTCTTGTCCAGAAAACAGAAGAGGAAGAAATAGTTCCCAACCCATTTTATGAGAGCAACATTATCCTGATATCAAAATAAGACAAAGACATTACAAGAAAAGAAAATCATAGGCCAATATCTTGTAAATATAGATATTTTTTGAATCCTCACCAAAATACTAGCAAAAAAATATTAATAGCAGCATTATTCACAATAGTCAAAATGTGGAAACAACTCAGATGTTCATCAGGGGATGAGTGGGTAAACAAAACATCATATAGACATACATTGGAATATTATTCAAACTTCAAAAGCAATGACACTCTGATGCATGCTACATGCTAGCTGTTGCTTCTGGATACACCACATATCTCCCTTATGCTATTTTCATATGTGCTTCCTGAGCACTTGTGTAGTGGTATTCTATACTAAGTATAAGGAGTTCAATAATGAATAAGAGGCATCCCTTCCCTCTTAGAGTTTACTATCCTAGCACAAAAGACAGATGTATAAACCTAAGTAATATGCTAAATGCTGGGCTAGAAGTACACAGCAGTCACTGACTAGTACTGATTCTTTCCATGTAGTATTTGTCTGGTGTCTGTGCTGGAGTTGTTGAGGGAAGTAGTATAGTTGATGGGAAGAAGGTGATGAAAATGTTTTATTCTTATTTTGGGTGTTGATTACGTGAGTATGTTACTGTTAATACTCATCAAACAGAACACTTTAAATTCTCAATTTAAAAAAGTAGAAATAATTGAACCTTATAAAAGAAGACTTTAAAGAACTGAATACTTAAGTATAATGTGTTACCTTTTTCACCCTGGCATCTATTAAACACTGTTTCATCTAACCTCTGCCTCTTCTAAGTTTATTACAAAATCGTAGGAACCCTTCTCAAATTTGTATTTTGGCTTCCTCAACCTGGAAATACAACCGTCTGTATTCTAAAACACATCTTCATGACTTTAAATCACAATGACACAAAGCCTATCACATAATGACCTCAACTGAAAGTTTTAAGTAATTTCAGGTGATAGAAGTAGTTTAATTTAGTTTCCAGATTGTGAGAAAGACTGCCCCCTTTCCTCTGGCTTGGGGTGTCTGCTTTCTCCCTACGGTCAGAGGAGAAAGGTTTCTTTTTGCTGAAAATATGTAGACCTGTACCACTTAATCTTTCTCTCGAGTAGAAGCAATGAACTTTCCACTTCCTTCTCGGGTCCATTCTTTTTAAACTGAATTTTCTAGCAGAGAGAATCCTTAGCATGTATTCTGAAATCCTTTCCCTAGAACAAAATGCATGTAAATGACTAATAATATCTTTAAATAGAATTATAGGTCTTTTCTTGACAGCTATTATAGAACAGATTGTGAGGTGTAACTTTAATTTCTTCAATAGCTCCAGTTGAAATTACCTATATATACCCATAATGAATAATAGCAGCAAGAAAGGCAAATTTGCAAACAAAGATAGGTCATAATTTGGAAGTAATATCACTCACTATACTTAGAATGCATTTTGTGAAAGGTTTGCTCTGTCATTATACCACCATGAATTAGCTGAGAAAGCAGTGGCGTGAGTAATAAATTACAGGTCCCCTGTGGGCAGACACTGCGTCTTATATCTTATTTGCTTTCTGTGCTGCCAAACAAACACAGAAAGTGGACAGAACTGGTGAGAAGTAGACACATACAATGTATTTAAAGTAACTCCCAAACCATTTGAATTAATTCCAGAAGTGTTATATTTGTATATATGTCTGATGTTTTTGTCCAGCTTTGAAGGGACTCTGCTAGGGGTGACTGAGAAGGAGCCACAGTGTTGCCCAGTTTTCCAAAATTCTTCCCTATTCTCACCTGGTGACCAAGGAGGAAAATCCTACCTCTCGGCTAAGCAAAGCGGTAATGGAAGCTGGGCCTCGTCCTTCACCCTCTCCACGACAGCCGATGCCAGGGAGGCTGTGCTTCGCAAGCGCTGTCCCAGACTTTGGGCCACGTGGAGGAATAAAAGGTCTTCCAACTTAACAGAGTCTAAAACCTGGAGACGTTATCTGTTTTCTTAACCTTGGAATCAATTCAGGCAATTATTACAAAAGCAATTCGGAAGGTTAAAAGTGAACCATGTGTAAATGTATTACTAAGAAAATGAAAGCCACAATATCTGCCCACAGATAATTGAGAATTTGGTTTTCCATTCTAAGACACTTACTGGTATACCCATGGCCTCAAACAGTAGCCGTTAACTTTCTTGGAATCACAAATCCTCTTGAGGTTCTGAATTTCCTTCATTCCTGCCTGCCTCCCTCGGGTGTTTCTATTGCCTCCTGCGTGCCAGGCCCTGTGTCAGGGCTCTATGCTTGGTACTGCCCACCTCCAAAAATATCTGTTTGCATGTATACACGCTATTTTGCATACAATTTTAGGTATTTTATTGAACTCCCAAAGCCCTCAAGAGTCAAGAAATATCTTTAAAGTAATTATATGGCTGAAGATACTTGACATTTTTACTAGGCATAATGTTAGTATTTGGAAAAATAACAGTAGAATGTCATTTAAAGTAAAGTCATTCAAGTCCTGTGCAGTATAGGACGGGAGACAGGAAGCTGACATTTCATATCCAATCAGAGTAAGTAACCTATACAATCTTGAGGCTTTTACTGTGTGTAAGAGGAATGGTTGGTTGCGCTAGACAACCTTCAAGGATTCTTTCAACAAGCTGAGTCTGTGCTTCTTAGTGAGGAAGAAACAAGGCCACTGAAATTAAAATATTAAATGTGCTCATTCTGTGTCTGTAAGCCTCCATTGTTATTCTAACTGAAAAACTGATCTATTTGTTATGAGCCATTGCTGGGAGAGCTGATGTGTTTTAACATATGATTAAGGGTTACGCATCTACCATGATTTGAGTGATGAAACTTGTCACTCTACTTTAAACCCAGAATTACTTCTTTGTTCTCTCTATCAGTGCCCACTTCTGCTGAAGAGAACAGATCTAAACTCTAAAGAATACTATCTATCTAAAGAACTGCCATTCTATCAATTAGGGACAGCTCTGAAAAGCCTTGTGTAAGACAAAATTTCACTTGAGTCCTCTGGTACCTCTGGGTTTTATGTCTTTGTTTTCCATGTGTTGAGTTGTGATATCTGGAAGGTCCAAGAAACATACACAAACACACACGTGACAGGGATCAACAGTACTTCTATAATTTACACAGTTTCTACACTTCCATCACTTATGACTAGAGGCTCGTTGTATGTAGGACTTCTACATGAATCTAATGGGAAAAGGTGTGGCATCTCCAAGCGTAACAATCCGGCATGTGTAGGTGAGGGAGGACCGTGTGGCGAAGGCACCTGTGACGATGTACAGATGGTACCATGACAGGAATATAAAGAGGGTAATAGTGTGGCTTGGAGCATATTTCATATTTTGATTTTGAACATCCAGTTTGGCATAGTAGAAGTCTGAGTTTTGGTGGAGAAAAGCTAGATTCCAAAACATTTCCTAAAATTATTAATAAACAAAAGATCTTTTAGTTTCCTGACCCTAACACAGTGCTTTGCAAATAGTAAGTGCTAACTTTAGCTACATTGAGTATTCATGTCTGTTCTTTAGAGTTTGTTTCTTATGTTACTGACTTTTGTCCAGGAATCACTTAGAAACAATTTTTAAATAATCAATTTGAGACTTTTGGGTTAATGTACTACTTAACCCACAGAAGGAAAAATTATAATTTTTTCATGTTCTTAGGGCTGGCTTTTTTTTGGAGAAAGAAAACAATTTTAGCCAAGAACTGGCTAAAATCATCCTATACAACCTTAGAGTTCTTATTTAATTGTAGAACCCAAACATGATTTAACTGTTTATAACAGAAAGGGCTTTGAGAAAAGTGTTATCTACTATTTCCATAATTATACATTAAGGTCAAAATGAAAAAAATACAGAAACCCTGGCTCACTTCAATCAAAAAGCAGCATTATTCTCCTTTTTGTAGTCCACTACCATGTAAAATCTTAGAAATTATTCAGTGATCATGTATATTATAGTTAGAGTAATTTTAACAAAGCTATTCCTATCATTATTAAACACTTGATTAAATAATCTGATTCAAATATGAGGAAGTCTGTTTTTCATTAGAACAAATACTGACCACTAGATATACTCTGCTTTATGTTTAACTTAAATATAGTCCATTTCTCACAAACTACAGTGTATATGTGACGAGACTCATTTTGCTACATTGATATTTACATAAAATAATACATTTTCAGTGTCTTCCTGGAATAATTGACATTGCATGTAGATATTATTTTTTAAGATAACTTAGGTACTTGTCTATGTAAGCTTCAGATTACTATTATCAGACATGACTTGAATATCAATATCTTTTTTTGCTAGATCAAGTACTGTTAGTTAAACTCTGAAAAGAAATGCATGCGATTTTGCTGATTAATTGCATTCTTTGAGCTCTTAGTTGCCAGTGCCTGGTATGTGGTAAAACTGTTGTATAATAAATGCACATAAAATGGGTACATTAGTGCCTGCACAGTGCTGGATCAATAGAAATGTACAGTCCTAGGGAGCTTATATCTTAAAGACAAAGTCCCGTCAACACTACTTTTGTCTAAAATTATCAAATGTTTGAAGCAAAATAAACTCTGAGTGAAGTCACTAGGGGAATAGGAGGGGGTGTGAAGAGAGTCTAGCCTCTGCTGTGGCCCCGCAGGAGGTACGATGTTGATACAGAGGGTCTCGGCCACAGGGAGCAAACGCAAGGCCCGAGGGCCGAATCCGGCTGGCTGGCTGTTTCCATCCGGCGGCAGTGCCGAGCCCCTGGCCCCTAGTCAAGGCGGAGTTACATTTGTACCATCCTAAAATTACATTTGGCCCTTTGAAGCAACCACGAGGCTGATGTGGCCCTTGGTGAAAATGCGTTTAACACCCCTGGTCACGCACATCTTGTCTGTGACATTCAATTAAGCCAGAATAGTGAAAAACTGTTCATATGAGCCATTATAAGGAGTATCAGTGGTATAAGTTCTTGAAGTCTTAGATTTCAGCTGAACCCAGCAAACACATGTTGAAGGTGCACCACGTGCTGGTCGCTCTGCTGGGCATATTAACCCAGCCCTGCCCTCTAGGAGCTCATAGTCCTGCGGCGGGCACAGTCGTGTAAATACTTAATTATGGCTTTTTTTTGTTGTTGGCTTTTTTTAGTCAAAGGATATATAAGTAACTGGGAGCAAAGAAAAAGTTGAGAGTTTTTATCCGTGGAGGAATGAGAAAGACTGAGTCTTTAAGGCTGAGGAAGAGCTCAGAGAAGGGGACAGACACTTCAGGGAACCCATGTTGTTATTTGTAGCCCAGGAGATTTGCAATGAATCAGCAAGATTATGAACAAAATGAAAATATAAATTTAAATGGCCAACAAAACAGAATAAGTCATTCCTATTTATATGTAGTATTACTACCTATGGCTTTTCTGCTTCCTCATTTTTTAAAATGTTTATGTACTGTGCTAAATCTCTTAGATTAAAGGAACTTTCCCCTGAAATAAATAAAATTAGGAAGTTAGTATATAATGAGGAAGATTCCATCTAACCTTTCATGATGCTGAGGGTAGTGGTATAGGTCAAGCTCCCATTTTGGGGAAGGATAATGACCTCTGTGGAGATTAGGAAGGTCTAATGACATAACATGCATTTGTTATAAATAAAAACTTTAAAAAAGGTAAAGCCATCTTTTTCTTTGAAGATAATAAATTCTTATTTGCAGTTGGAGATACATATTAATCCAAATTAGTATAATGCTTTAGTTGAAAGGTTGTTTTTTGTTGTCGTGGTCTATGGCATTAACTTTCTAATAAAGTTTATTTGTTTAGAAAGGGAAAGGTTGTTTCTACTTCACAATATTTGCTTAGGTTTTCTACTGTTTCCCCAAAATGTTCATGAGCAGTCGTCACCCATAAAAGAAGTTTCACCTACTGTGAACCTTCCAATATTTTGAGATCATGGGATCACTGACTTGTGAGGTGCAGTAAAACTGTGTCATATGAAAAGAGCCAGACCAGGGGCCAGAGATAACATGTTATGTAGACTCTCGGTGGCCAGCGGAAACTTTGTTTTACAAGATTGTGCCCGTGTTTGGTCAGTAAAGCCAAGCAGAGGTGAATGAAAGAATATTACTTTAAAGGCATTAAAGAACATGCAGAAAGAAAGCGTTTTTAGTGCAAAGCGTTCCAAATGGGGTAGAAGAACATAGTCAGCTTAGAGCAGCGAGACAGCCTATGTTTTCCGTCTGTGGATGCCACACATGGGCAACGTGATGGCCGCTCAAGCACTTGCTGCCGTAAAGATACCGCCAGTGCCAGAAATCTCCAGTCCAGTGCTCCCTTCCTCTTTGCTCTTTCTTTCCTCCCTCTCTTCCTTCCTTTCCTCCACATTCAGTCCTCCCTTCCTCCCTTCCATCCTTCCTCTTTTCCTTTTGAGAGCCTACATGAATTCATAGTAATCATGCCTGCAAATCAAATGAGAATTGTTTCATTTGTAAGGCTGGGGGACAGAGAAAACAGACTGAACCAAGAAAAATAACTTGGCCAAGTCATTTAGCCTCGTTAGACCACATATTACTCATTAGTGAAATACGTCCTTAGACTGCACGCTTCTTAACTGGCTTCCAACTCTAAAATTTCACGGTTCTAACTTACTAATTTTTTAACTATCTTGTGATCTTTCAGAAGGGTAATAACTGAGCGTGCTGGCTTACTACCACGTGCCAATAACAAGTCATCATCAGTGGGGTCAGACTTACAAAAACCTGCACTAGATGACTGGTACGATAAATCCAGAAATACTGTGCTCGAACAAAGCCCCCAAAATAATAGTTAGATATTCTTGGTCCTTACGTTGAGATGATTATTCCACTCATCTGAGAAAGCCTTCCTGAAAATAATAGGATTTGAAGGAATTTTTAAATTTTTGGTTTGTCCATAAATGCCCAGAAAAGACTTGTATAATTTCCACTAGCACTTTTCTTTGGCTTTCCTAGTGAAAAGAGAATTTAAGTGACTTCTAGCTGCATACTGACCAAGAAAAATATATGTTCCTGTCATTTGGAGAGAAGTTTGTGATTTTGAGAGAGAGAAGGAGAGAAAGAAGATCATTACCACCTCAGATATCCTTATTCTTCCTGTTTAAATTTTACCTGTGTAATTATGCATTTTGTACTTTCTGTGTAGAAATATATCTTCTTTTAAAGTTGCACAATATTAGCATGAATTCTTATTCAGAAGTTGTAAGCTACCCTTTGTGATTTGGAGTTGAAAGGTATTTGGGGTAAAATATGGAGTAAATGGTAAGTGTCTTAAAAAAATGGATTATTATAGAAATACTTATTAGGAACTTACACTAAACAAGGTAAATCTCCAAGAATGCCTGGAAGGAACAAATGCGCCATGCTAGTAAGAATCAAGGGCTCCAGATGGATGTTCATGTGAGGGCATTTGATATTGCCTCTAGTGACCTCTTAACTAGCCTCTTAAATTTGATCAGCTTTAGATTTTTCTGAAGAAATTTTTTTAAAAAGAAAAAATCATTATGAAATATAATCAGCTTGCTTTCTCTCATCAGACATGAAATCTAACATGGCAATTTCGCTTTCCATAATCTTTCTTGCAGAATTAAAAGGCAAGTAGAAAATAGGTGTTTTAACAGATATGTAGAGGTAATATTGCATTGCCTGTTGCCTCAAACACTGCTTTTTTCCATTGGGATTTCCCAATTGTGACAGTTTTAGGCACAATTTCACAACTGTGCTGTTAAAACTCCTCTATTAAATATGAAGAGGACTGCCAAAAAATGAATCCTTAGGGTGGGGGAGTCACACACGCTAGGCCTCACAAGAGTATTTTAGAGTAAATTTTAACATGTTCTTCCTATTCTTTACTCCACTTCTGGTTTCTTACCTCCAGGAGGGGTGTAGAAACAGTTGAGTTGAGCTTCGTGCACCAAAGTGCCCTTAAACTTCACCTCTGTATCAGCAGACGGGTGGCTGGGAAGCGGCTGGTATGCAGGCGTCGTGGGCTGTACAAAGGCTCGGAGCATGGTGAATTTCCAGATGTGTACTGATAGGTCGATCTTTAAAAATAAGTGAATATCCTGCTCGTGAGCTTTTCTCCTCGTAGCTGTTTGAAACCTAGCGACTGTTCCCACAGTCACATTCCAGTGCTGCACAAGTTGCTGCGGCCATATTGGCGTGTATCTGCAAATGTCCGTGCCAGTCTAATGTTAAGTTTTAGAATCCTAAAAACCACACCTCTTTTGTGGTTCTTTTCAGCCTCCTCTTTTTCTTTCTTCCCTGCTGTGCTCACTGCCTCTCCCCCAGTGGCTTTGCAGGAACACTGTGATTGAAATGTGAGGTTAATGGTTCCTGTCAGCCTGTCAGCTCGCCACCTCCCAAAGGCACGATGATCTCTGGTTTATATTTGTCACCACGGGCTGCTCTGATACACTCTCTTGTGTAGAAGAGTGATAGGTTTGTCCAGGGGTCGGTGGACCTTGGGCCTAAGAGACAGAAAACTTTAGTTGGAATGTGCACTTTAATATAATTCACTGCCCCTTTCCCAGTGGAATGCAGCTCAAGTGGCAAAACTATTTTAGGGAGAAAAAATTAGGCCCAGTGTTACATTTTATCTTGGTGCTACCTTTCAATAGCCAGGGCTGCTGGTAAATCTGTTCCCTACGGCACCCCACACCCCCTTGGCTATTTAAATTTTATGTTCAAACTAAAAATTAACTAGATTGAAAAGAGCTATTTCAAAGTAGTCCATTTTAATCTGAAAGTCAAGTTGCTTAGAGATACATGGCCATGTCCTAAAGAAACCTCCACAGTGTCTTATATAATCACCTGCAAGCACAGTCTTCCTTCCTTCTTTGGCATCTGAGAGATGTTTTCGTGGCGTTTTCCCTCCCTAAGCTTACATTTCAGTTACCTCCTGGTAATGATAGCGTCAAATTGCATTTCTCTTTGTATCACTGGTTTCCTTAGTATCTTCCCCTTATGAAAATCTAGTTACTTCTGTCAAGTGCCACCAATATGTAACATCAAAAAAAAATGATACCCAAAATATTTCCACTGATATGTTCTACTGATGAGACACAAGTGGCTGGTTTTTCCTCTGCCATCGGGCCTCGGATTTCTCAGCTGTGCTGTCACCTCCCTCCTTCGAGAGCTGTGAAGACTCGGTCTCCAGGGAAGGGAAGGGGTAACCAAAAAATCTACCAGGTTCCTAGTTTTGTAACTAAGACTAAAGCCACCAAGACACATAAAGGCATTCAGATTTACTAAGAAGTTGAATGTCAGGTACTTGCAAGAACATGAAGCTAAGTGGGTTAGTATGTAGGAATCTGTGTGGGCGATCAGGGTAGGCGATTAATATATTGATGGACTGGAAACAGCCATGAGTAAAACGTTTCAAGATACATATTTAATGATCTTGAGATGAAAGAATTTTTTTTTGACATAAAGGCTGTTACAGCACATTGGCTTCAGAACTCAACTCTTTTTCGAAAGATTGTCATTGTATTAAAGGGCAGTATGGGTATGTGTTTTTAAGAAGGTGAAATGATCCTTTTCAAGAAAAAGCTGGTTTCTTCCACGTTTTTCCCTTCACACATGTAGGTAGGTAAGATAAAGAGTCCTGGCACACTGATCATACAAAAAGTTAAAAACCAATTGCCACCTTTCGTCAAGTTAGTCATTCAGATTTAATAGGTTCCTTTAAAAATATTTGCTTAAAATAGCACTAAAAAGACATTTCCTGTACCTTCTAGAAGCAAACTCCACATTGAGGCACTGGTGAGTGTGTGAGGAAAAAGTCCTAGTTAAAATGTCACAGCTGTTTTAATGACCAAATAATATTCACATCATCTAATGTTTTGAAAGTATAAATTAAAAATGTTTTCCTTTTAAAAATATGTTTTGTTGATTTTCATTGTGTTATTATACCTGTTTATTGTGTTATTATACGCTGTTTTCAATGAAGATTTTAAAACGTATATACAGTGAGTGCAGTATTTACATGGTTAATACCTCTAGATCCTCAAGTAGGTATTTATACATGTGCTTGGAACCGCTTAGCCTTTGCTATAAAAATAATGCAGTTAGGCCCATACCAAAGTATACAGTTCATTTGAAAATTGTTAAATGAATTAATAGCAGCTATATTATACCACATTTTTCATTCATTACTAAATGATAGTCATTTCTGAGCTTTCAATAGCTGTAAATTTTCTGTACAGACATTTTGAAGTCAGAGATTTATTATTGACTTTAATTTTTCTTGTACTCTAACCTAACTTACATCTTACAAAGCCAATTTCTCAGTTAACGTTTCTAGAAGAGAAGAGAAGAAGGGAGAGGAGTTTCTAGGCCTAATTTGTGCATAAGGCTTCTGAATACTTGAAAATAAAGATGGAATGATGTGTATGAAATGTACAAATGGACTATAGAAATATTACATTTCCAAGCCAGGTGTTTAGAAATTCTGATTTCACTTTCAATCTCTAGTCATTTGCTAAGATGCATTTCCCAAATGCCTGTTATGTTCAGGCACTGTGTTCCTAAGGGCAGCATTATTGGATGGGTGCGTGTGCATGAGTCCACTACAGATTTCTCTGTGGGCTTGAAAAATTCCAGTGCTGGGTTTTCAAGCTTTAATTCCAGTGATTGGTTTCATTCATTCAATAATTGTGTATTTTCCTTCAAGATGGAAAGGGAATTTCTTTCCATTTTGTAGTTTTGAAGATGCTCATAATTTGTTTGATGTGTTTTTCGCAGTGTCCATTTATGGAATTTGGTTTTATGATAAGGAAGAATGCCAAAGAATTGCAGAGCTTATGAAAAAGTAAGTGCTGAAACTCTACATACCATTTTTCAGGGCCTAGTGCCTTTGTTTGTATTTCTAAGCACGTGTTACTACACCATGGTCTTAACGGAATATGTCTCTAACAGCAATCCTTTTCAAGTGGTTAGGAAAACACTTACTACTACTTTATAAATGAAAAATAGATATAAATACAACTTTTACATTTTCATTAGGTAACATTTATCATGTGGGATGGCTCACCTCATTTTTTCCGCATGTGTGAGATACCTGTAATATGAGTTGTTCCAGATGGCAGTTTTCCTTAATATCTTCCTTATTTGTAATTTAGCAGTTTTTCCTTTGAAAGTTATCAGTATGTCTATTAGTAAAAAGAACATTGAGAGTCATTCGAAAAGGCAGCTCCAGATTCTCTCAGATCTTTCATTTTCCTTCCTGCCCTAAGTGCTTCCCTTCGATTGTACATGGTGGTTGCAGAGGCTCAGAATTTCCTCATGCCTCCAGCTCTGTGAGTGCTTTGAACAGTCTTTGTTTTCCATCTCTTTGGAATTACCTGAGTTAATATTAGTTTAGTGATCAGTAGACAGTCTCTCTCCCCCACACCCTAGTCTCTTTTTCTTCTAATTTCATGATACCTTGTGCTTTGTCCCACTCTGCATTTTGGAGAACTCAAATTGCTTCCTGATTTCCCCACTCTTGTCTTCCCTGGTTGCATAGAAAGGAGGGCCCAGGTAAGCATGCTGCCTTCTCTGTAATTGGTCAACTTTTTGATCAGTTCTTGAGCCTGGGGCTATGTGCTGTGAGGCAGTTATTTCCCTGATGTTTATGGGGATGGCTTAGCAGGGGTGTCCAACCTGCACCCCTGGGGGCTGCATGCAGCCCAGGGTGGCTGTAAATGGCTCATAAATTTACTTAAAACATTGTGAGATTTTTCTGTGTGATTACATGTCACAATGTATTTAATACGTGGCCCAAGACAACTCTTCTTCTTCCAGTGTGGTGCAGAGATGCCAAAAGGTTGGACACCCCTGGAGCCTCAGAATGAAATGTTTCCCACTTGTGCTGTATCTCAGGTGGTAACTGGACTCAGCTGAGCACATAGTATGGCTGCTGCCCGCACAATTTGACAAAGCAGTTCTGTATGCAGAAAAAAAATTTCCAGTTTTAAATCTGGGGCAATGAAGTTGCTAAAAAGTGACCCCAGAAAATGAAACTTGGGGAACACTTTTCATAATTGATTTCTGAAAATCTAGCTTTGCGATAGCTAATTTTAGGTAACTAGCTCAGGTTTCAGATGGTGATTAAGTGTGTTCAAACTGGTATTTGCCACTATAACCAGCTAGTTCCTAGAACATTCATGTTATTGTAAACTGTGCAATGGATAATAATAGCAGGATTTCATGTAGATTAAAAATTACCCTGTAGCTCAGCCAAGAGGCCATGTTAAAATTGTTAGCATTCTGCAGTAATTACTTAGCAGCTGGGGCAGGAAATTGATTGTTGACTAGCAATAAGCAGCTGATTTGTATGGATTCCAGCCCTTCCTCAGTTAGAATTAAATCTCTCAATAAATTCTCACATCTCTTTGGCCATAGACTTCATGGCAGTTATAAAAGAAATTGAGCTGAAAGTCAAAGCACACAAAAGGAAAAAGTATTTTTATCAATGCCACCTAGCAGCGTATAGAAGCAATCTGGCCTCCCTTCTGTAGTGTTTTCAGGAACACAGAAGACAGGCCTCATTGCTCTGTTTTTTTAATGCCCCTTTTCTAGAATGGAATCTCCGCTGTGTTTCCGAACTGCCAGAGAAGCACAGGATTTGAATTGCTGGCATTAAACTTCTTTTGACTTCAAGGCACTTTGGAATGAAGGGGGAAATCCGATTTGCCATGCCGCTTGCTCAGTCTTTCAGAATTCTGAAATTGGGTTTCCTCAGCAATTAACAGCCCTTTCAAATGCTCTAAATGAGTTGGCAAACTATTATTTTTAAAGGCCAGTCAATATTTTTTTGCAAGGCCATACTTGGCTCTGCCACTACTACCCCACTCCGCAGTTGGTGTGAGAAGGCAGCCATACACACTGGGGCTGCGCTTGTCAGGGGGCGGTAGGGGCTGACTGGCCGGCCGGGTGGAGTTTGCCCGCCATTACTCTAGACTCGCCTGTCCAGTCAGTGTCCTCAGGACCTCGTCTTACTTTTCTTCTGTCAGTTCTTAAGCGGTCTTATTTCTAATAGGTAGGAGTATAACAGGATAAAAAACAACTGGATGGGAACTGGATGATTTTTAAAAATCATTTGTGTTGAATTGGTTTTTCTTGCATGGCTCTTCCCCTCTACTTTTCTAGCCTAACTCAGTATGAACAGTTGCGAGCCCATCAAGGAGCTGGAGCAGGAATCTCCCCAGTGATCCTCAGTTCAGGAGAGGGGAGGGAAGTAGATATCTTACGAATGCTCACCAAGGCCAAAGATGAATACACAAAGGTGAGTTTTCTCTTCCCTTGTGATACATACTTAATTCCCACAGAGGGAATATACTCATTAAGAAAGACTTAACTGCTCTTCCTTCCACCAAACAAAATTATATGAAAAATAAAATATTTGCTTTTAATAGGCTAAAAAAGACTGTTTGCTTTTAAATGGATTAAGAGGTAGCCTGAGAAATCAGTAACCTTCATACATATAAATAGTATCCAATCAAAAGATTTACCCGAAGACCCCCTTTAAAATAGCAACGAACTAATATAAATTCTTTGGAATAAAATTCAAGGAATGAACAAAACCTATATAAAGAAAACTTTAAAACACCCCTGAAAGGCATAAAAATAGATTTGAACAAATGGAAATAAATATCCTGATCTTAGATAAGAAGATAAAACTTCAGATTCTCACCTCCCCATAAATGAATCTATAAATTTAAGATGATTCTTAAACAAATGCAAACTGGGGTCTTCTTCCTTTCTGGGATCAGACAAGTTGACTATAAGGCTCTTGTGGAAAAACACACAAGGAAGAATGGGGAAAACCCTGGCCCAGAAGAGCAGTGCTGGGTGTGAGAGAAGGGGAGCACGCTCCACCACCCGATGGGGAGGCATTAAAGCCTCACCACTTAGAACAGTGGGTGTCGGTGTGACACATGAACAACCAGGTAGACCAGTGGGACAGATGAGAAAGTCCCAAATGAGACCCCCATGTATACGAAGTTTAGGATATGATAAAGATGAAAATCCCAAATCAGTTACTTGAATAGATTTTTAAATAAAATTATGTTGGGATAACTGGTAGCCATTTGGAAAAATACAAAAGTAGATCTCTATCTCATGCTATATGCAGGATAAATTTCAAATGTATTAGAAATTTAAATGTAAAAATAAAACTATTTAAGTACCAGAAGAAACCTTGTGTGGATTTCTTTGTAACCCAGGAAAGGGGAAATCTTCGTAACTGTGACGCAAAACCCAAAAGGCATTAATTTAACTACATGAAATAAATGTGTTGCATGGCTTTAAAAACCCACAAGCAAAGTGTAATTTTCCAACTGTCATGGGATATAATAAATGAGTACAGTTGACCCTTTAACAATGCAGGGGTTAGGGGCACTGACCCCCACACACAGTTGAAAATCCACATATAACCTTGGACTCTCCCCAAAATCTAACTAAGAGCCTAATATTGACTGGAAGCTTACAATAATGTAAACAGTAGATTAACACGTATTTTGTATGTTATGTGTATTATATACTGTGTTCTTGCAGTGAAAAGATAGAGAAAAGATGTTATTAAGGAAAATCACAAGGAAGGAAAAATATATGTGCTGTATTTATTGAAAAAACTCTCATATAAGTAGATCCACACAGTTCAAACCCATGTCGTTCAAGGGTGAACTCTGTGGTCAGAACAAAACCTTCAGTGTAGGAGAGAAAAGTAAATTAAGTTAAAACTGTATAATGTTACATTTTAATTGAAAATGTTAGAATTAGTTGACATTTTACTTCTTAAAGATATCGTTCTTAACTTTTTCCCTGAAAAGACCTAGAAATAAGTGACAACCCAGTAACAATAAACACATCTACTCCCAGATTATTGTTTCTAAATACTAGTTCTTCATAAAAGGTATCAGGGCTTTAAAGAAACTCCTGATTCCAGATCTGGGATATGAAAATCAACAAATAGGGTCATCTGAAAGGGGCACAGTAGTCAGCTTGAAGGGACCACTAGCCAGAGTGACGAATTCCATCAACGAGAATGACTGCAATCCTTTGAAGCCCACTGAGTATATAAAATCTACAAGTTCATGGTGATGAGAGAGAGCAACCAAAATATAAAACAAAACAAAAATAATTATTGCCTGTCCTTCGAGGTACTAGAACACCATATTTTTCCTCTGAAAATTGTTAGTTTAATGGAAAATAACTTAGCATTTAGACTTCTGGCCAAGATGAAGGTGTAGGTAGACAAACTGTGCCTCCTCGCACAACCAAAAGGAGGACAACAGCAAATTTAAAAGCAAAAAACATCCAGAACTGACAGAAAATTGAACTGTCTGGAAGTCCAATAACCAAGGAGTTAAAGAAGAAACATTCACCCAGACCGGTAGGAAGGGTGGAGACGGGCAGGCGGGGAGGACTCGCAGCAAGGTGGCGGCTGGCAGACTGGGGTGGTCCCACATTTGTGTGCAGATAAACCCGGAGGAGCAACTGCAGAGCAAGACAGACCGTGTAACCCAAGGGAAATAAAACCTCAAAGCCTCTGACTGAAAACACCTGTGGGGGTTGAGGCGGCTGCAGAAACTCCCAGCTTCACAGGAGAGTTTATTAGAGAGACCCACAGGATCCTAGAACGTACACAAACCTACCCACCTGGGAATCAGCACCAGAAGGGCCCAATTTGCTTGTAGGTAGCGAGGAAAGTGACTGAAAGTGTGAAGAGAGTGGAGCAAGTGGCACTGTTGCCTCTCGGACCCCTCCCCCACATACAGCACCACAGCGCAGCAACCTGGGTTACCCCACCCTGGTGAATACCTAAGGCCCTGCCCCTTACTATGTAACAGGCATTCAGAGACCAAAAAAAGGCCAAAATGAAAGAACAGATCAAAGCTCCACCAAAAATACAACTAAGTGATGAAGAGATAGCCAACATATCAGATGCACAGTTCAAAACACTGGTAATCAGGATGCTCACAGGATTGGGTGAGTATGGTCGCAAAATAGAGGGAAAAATGAAGGCTATGAAAAGTGAAATAAAGGAAAATGTACAGGGAACCAACAGTGAAGGGAAGGAAACCGGGACTCAAATCAATGATTTGGACCAGAAGGAAAAAGTAAATAGTCAACCAGAACAAAATAAAGAAACAAGAATTCCAAAAAAATGGAGAGGCTTAGGAACCTCTGGGACAACTTTAAATGTGCCAACATCAGAATCATAGGGGTGCCAGAAGGAGAAGAGGAAGAGTAAGAAATGGAAAACTTATTTGAAGAAATAATGAAGGAGAACTTCCCTAATCTGGCAAACTAAATAGACTTCCAGGAAGTCCAGGAAACTCAGAGAGTCCCAAAGAAGTTGGACCCAAGGAAGCACACACCAAGGCACATCATAATTACATTATCCAATATTAAAGATAAGGAGGGAATCTTAAAAGCAGCAAGAGAAAAGGAGACAGTTACCTACAAAGGAGTTCCCATAAGACTCTCAGCTGATTTCTCAAAAGAAACCTTACAGGCAAGAAGGGGCTTGAAAGAAGTATTCAAAGTCATGAAAGTCAAGGACCTATATTCAAGTTTAGTCTGTCCAGCAAAACTCTCATTTAGAATGGAAGGGCAGATAAAGCGCTTCCCAGAGAAAGTCAAGTTCAAGGAGTTCATCATCACCAACTCCTTATTATATAAAATGTTAAAGAGACTTATCTAAGAAAAAGAAGATAAAAATATGAACAGTAAAATGACAACAAACTCACAACTATTAACAACTGAACCTAAAAAGAACAAAAACAAACTCAGCAAACAACTAGAACAGGAACAGAATCACAGAAATGGAGATCACATGAAGGGTTAGCAGTGGGGAGTGGGAGGGGGATAGAAGGGGGAAGGGTACAGAGAATAAGTAGCATAAGCGGTAGGTAGAAAACAGACAGGGGGAGGTTAATAATAGTATAGGAAATGGAGAAGCCAAAGAACTTATATGCATGACCCATGGACACAAACTAAAGGAGGGGAATACAGGTAGGAGCGGGGGTATGCAGGGGGGGGGGGGAATGGGACAACTGTAATAGCATAACCAATAAAATATATTTAAAAAAGATTAAAGAAAGTATTTAAACATTTATTCTACCTGCCCAGTATGGACCATATTTTAGAGTAACCAAGTAGTCCTGGATGATGAAGGAAAGTTCTTTATTAAAGAATTCCAAGATTTCCCCTTCTAAATGTAGACAGAATGGTAGAATTTGAAAACACCCTAGTAAAATCATTGATCCAGGCAATGATCATCATTAAGAGAAGGATTGATGAAAACTTGACCATGGAAGGGTTAGGCTGCCACCACCGGAACCCATTGATCAGCATCATTAAAAATTGAATAACCAGACATAATGTGCCCCCTAAAATGTGAAATAATGTGAAATATATTGCACTACCTTGAAATATTCTTGCCAAAAGAGTTGATCGAGTCTTGAGCTCTAACTTTCTAGTTTACAGAAAATGAAAGGGAGGAGGGAGGAAGGGCCGGTAGAAAACAAAGGGCACCGCAAGGGAGCGATCAGGGAAGTCCTGAGTGGAGTGGGACATACTGAAGGACAGCTGACTGAGTTTCCTTAACACGCCGCAGACATGACTGTTGCTCAGCCCTATTGTTCAGAGAACGTTTCTTATTCATCTTTATTTCCATAGTCTTCTTCAAAGTCCCTGGCATAAAGTAAGTGCTAAATAAATGGCTGTTGAATGAATGAATGAATGAATGTGAATACGAATATGAATAAGCCAGTTTCATCATCCTATCATAGGGCTTAGACGGAGAGGCTTTAATTCCAGTTCAGTCAGTACCAACTATTTCTATATTAGTTATTTTATTTAATTCTGCAACCGTCTTTACAAGGGCATCGTAATGACTTGGCAAGTAGTCAAATAATTAATTATACTTTATTAATTGTACTTTGTTAGGCACCCTAAAGATTAATCTTCAAAAGTGACATTTTACTCTCCAGGAAACTTAGGTCTTATGTGGCCAATAAATAATAAATGCAAATATTAAACAAATATTTTCTTTTTTCTCCCCCTCTCCTCTCAACACACACATATACACACTGTACTGTTTTTATTTCATAATGTTTTAACACCTTAAAAATCTTCTGGGTGGGGACAAACTGCACCTCACTGGGCTTTCCAACTCTTAGAGCCAAGGGCCCAGCCAGAAACATGCCTTGGAAATGCAAGCTGACCAAGCAGAGCCATCCCTTCACTACCTGGCGGGGCTACACCACCCACGGGGCAACGTTCCTCCGCCTCACTCGTCTCAGGGCAGGGTCAGGCAGCTGGGGGCCTCCCCATAGCTGATGCCCTGCTGAAATGATTCAAAGTAGCTAGTCCAGGTGCAAAAATTTCAGTAACTGGCTCTAGTCTTGGCTTTGCCATCCTCCTGTTTCCTCCCTCCTGACCACTGTGGGGCTTCCCCACGAAGCCCAGTGTGGTGGCCTGTCCACCTGTTTCTAGGACCTGTGTTTATAATGAATTTTGTTTCTTGAGCATCTCCAGTGCCTCCTCTTGTAGCTACACTTGACTGTCTCATAAAATAACACTGAACACACACACACTCAGCATGACTTTGGAGACTTCACTTTATACTGTACCGACCCCTTGGAAAGATTTTCCTTTCATTTTATTTGCCTTTCAGACTCTACATATCTTTCAAGGCCCAGTTAAAATGCCACATTTTATGTGGAGTTTTCCCAGATCACTTCATTCAAACTAATGATTCTTTCCCCTGAACTCGCTAGTCTATAAGTATTTAGGATTTATTTTGTTCTCCCTCATTTATTACAGTTCAGTCAACTTCTCCTGCTACAATGTTAACTTACTGAGGTGGAAACAATGTTCTGTTCATCATTATGCTCCAACAGATTGGTTCTTGCAATGTTGACAGGAAGTGCAGATATTCAATAAAATACATTTTATAAACATAATGTTAATTGCTACAACTGTGAGGAAAAGAACAGGAGAACTTCTTTCTGCCATTAACAGCCAAATGATGTAATGTAACTGTATGATCATGTTACTGCCATGGGCTAAATCCTTCTTGTTCTCTCATTGCCTAGTATGCATGAACCTGTAGGCCCTTCCAGCCTTCTGGCACGTGGCCTCAGGTGGTTCTTCTAACCCCATCCCTTCTACCCCCACTGCCCCTACAAATATTTAAAACTCCTGCCAAACAGAATAAGAATCTTGCTGGCTAAAAGCTCCTTCATGCCTCTTCCCCTGCCTTCACCTTTCCTTCTTTACCTGTAAAATATCAGTCATTCAAAGCCCATTTCACATGTTCTTTGTCCATCGCGGCACTTCTGATCCACCCGCCCAGATGCCCATGCTCTCCATTAACATCCTCTGCACCTCTGTGTTTGCCCTGTGCTTGTTTTCTCCTCTCCGGCACGCCAGCGGACGCTTCGGAAAATGCAGCGCTTGTGAGCCAGATGGTTCTGAAATACAGGAACAGGAAATGGGAAGGGGGGAAAAGAAAAAGGAAACAAAATTTTTCCTCAGAATTCTTGTCGTGAGGAAGTGAATTTTCCATTATTGGAAGTATTCAAGAAGAGACTGAGTTTGCATATTGGGGATAGTACTAAAAAATTTTGCTTCTCTGTATAAGTGTTCAACTAAATGACTTCTGAGATCCTTTCCAACTCTAAAATTCTTAAGTTAAAATTCTTAAAATCCCTAAAATCCCAGCAAGTTAGAGGAGGAAACATGTTGTGCTAGAGGTATGTATATTGGTAAAGTGAAGCCTAGTGATACCAGATACAACTTTTTACATGAAGTTAACAAAATTATTTGAAAAACTTATTCGGGCTAATATTTTATGCTTTCTCCCCTAAGGAGCAGCTTTCTGTGAATCTGCTATAAAGTAGCAGTGATGTTAGTTTGAGTGTCATTTCCTTCACTTCCTCCCTTCTGGTCGAGATGCAGATGAGCCGTAAGAGAACCAAAGCTACGTGAGAACATGGACCGAGCCAGAGCGACCTCCAGGCAGGCTGCGCAGTCAGGGCTTAAGTGTTGACGAGGGATTCTTTTGTGTCTTGTGGTTTTAGGCAAGGATTAACAGTTCTCTTCTGGAAATAGCTGTGATCTGTTATATTTATGAAATTAAATTATTAAGTATCTTTTGATGTTCAATGAGAAAATTCAAAAAAGTATAAAAAAGAAAATAAAGACTACTTGTAATCCTATACCCCAAAGATAACTACTTTTAACACTTAGTGTTTTTTTTTTTATTCTTCTCTTGGCATAGGTAATATGTTTGTGTGTCTGTTTGTGATAAAATATAATTATGTGACATAGTTCTTAAGGCTTTAAAGAATTGCCTCAGGTTCTCTATGAAGAATACATTATAATTTTTCCCCAAACTGTGTTTTCATCCAAGTATTTTAAAGTTACTTGGGTCAAGAGAAGCACAGAAAATTAAACAACTGGAAAATGAGCTACAAACTATTGAGGTGGATGATGTTTAATTCTGAGCAGTTTGATAGAGAGTGACTTTTATATACAAGCGAAGTGTCGTAGATCGGTAGACAACTACAGTGACCTGGAGAACACCTCCTGGTAATTTTACCCAGAAAAGTCTACCTGGGCTCATGCAGGCAAGAGCTAGAGCAGCTTCTTGGCTATGTGCATAGCAAAGGTGGGAAAATCTATTTTTTCTGACTCAAAATTCAAGGTCCCTGAACATAGAACGAAGAGGTACAGAAGGGTCATTCAAGGAAAGTAAGCTTGCTTTCTTTTTTTTTTTTTTAAGATTTTATATATTTATCTTAGAGAGGGGGAGGGAGAAAGGGAGGAAGAGAAACATCCCCCTACTGGGGACCTGGCCAGCAACCCAGGCATGTGCCCTGACTGGGAATCGAACCAGCGACGCTCTGGTTCGCAGGCCAGCACTCAGTCCACTGAGTCACACCAGCCAGTGCTAAGCTTTCTTTGAAAAAGAAGCAGATGTTAAAGTCTTCTCGTGCTATAATTTTGTAAGTGACTATATCTTAGGCTGTACTCTCGTCTTGTGTTGCTTAGCCGTATCTTGGAAAGCCAGGCCAGTTGGTCCATGTAGCCATACCACTAACCACCATCATTCACGTAAGAATTAGAGGTAACATTTTATGATCCATAAAGTGGTTTTACATCCCATTTAATAGTAGTGCCAAATCCAAATTATTTACAGAATTCTTGAAAGAAAATAATTAGTCTTTGGACAGTTAACTTTACAAACCTAAATGAGCACGGTGGTAATTGACCCTGTTTCTCTATATCCTTGAATTAGAAAATACAACCCAGTAACTGTGGAACACATCGGAGACATCGGGGTGGGGGGGACCGTTGCGTCTCTGAGGGTCAACTTTGTGTTTATGGCACATTCCAGTGTGAAATATTTTCTGACCTAAGGCTGTGACTGTATGGTTGAAAATAGCAATGTTATAGCGAATCCATAGTACAGAAGGTAGCAAGCGTTTTTATACTCTGTTGTATTTGGTGGTGTAACAAGTTAGACGCCGACATCACTGCTGTGCCCTTTCTGTTGTGAGTCCTGCTGAGCGAGCAATTGCACGGTTGGTTGGATTAGCGCACGGTGATGATTCAGTGTTTGAAATGATGTGGCGTGTCTCTCGTCTCTTTCTCTGTGAAATTCTAATTTGCAGTGAGTGGCTCAGAACACTCAGATGTGAATTATTCTGTTTATCCAAAAAGTCACTTATTAAATAAAGATGATGTTAGTAATTTCAAAATCAATGGTTTGAGTCAGATTTACTTTTTGGTTTGTAGACCAAAAAGGGTTAGTTATTTTGATGATGCAACTCTCCAATTTTAAATCAACTGATAATTGGTGAATAAAACCCTACTGCAATCCAGACATGATATTTAAGGAATAGTTTCTATCATTGTTTATCACTGAAAAGCACTAAACTGTATTTTTAAACTATTACTTCTTAAGCATATCAATAGCCTTTCAAGTATCCAACTATCTAAGATCCTGTAGGTCTTGCAGGCTGATGCTGTTCGTAATATTTTAGAGCACTGAACTGTCCAACTAAGAAAAACTACATTTAAATTTTATTGCTATTCAAATGTAGTTCAATCAGAAAAAATTAAGAGATTTTCCTTTGTACATGAAGCTCTATCAAAAAATAGCTACCAATTAGCCCTGGCTGGTGTAGCTCAGTGGATTGAGCGCGGGCTGGGAACCAAGCGGTCCCGGTTCGATTCCCAGTCAGGGCACATGCCTGGGTTGCAGGCCAGGTCCCCAGTGAGGGCCATGTGAGAGGCAACCATACATTGCTGTTTCTCTCCCTCTCTGTCTCCCTCCCTTCCCCTCTCTCTAAAAATAAATAAAAATAAATCTTTAAAAAAAAAATAGCTACCAATTAGATAAAATAAAGAACAGGAAGGAAGGTATGTCCTTTTTAAAAGAAAAAAAGCTTCTTTTACATGAAAAATTAGGTTCTTTTTTCCATTTCAGTGTAAAACCTGTTCTGAACCAAAACAGATAACCAGTTCCTCCGCCATTTACAACAACCCCAATCTCATCAAACCAATTCCAGTGAAGCCCGGTGAGAACCAGCAGCAGCGCACAGCTCGGCCCAGCCAGGTACGCAGTTCTCGGCGGTTCCTTCGCGGTGTCTCGGAGGGTCTGACAGACTTGTGCCCAGAGTCCAGGGGAGGGAGGGCCTGGCGCTGTTCCAGGATGCTGTGAGGTAAATCCACAAAAGAGAGTTTTCAAGTTAGAGACTTCATTATTATTGATAATTGACTCTTCCTCAGAAGGGCTAAAGTTTTTACCTTTGGCATTCACTGTGCTAACCTCTTCGGGACTTAGACTCCTTAGAGGATCAGTTTGTTGTATTTTTTTTGAAAACAGCAGACTGATAACATCGTCAGTGTTGAGAGGAATATTGCCCATGAGGCCTGTATCTTTCTGCTGAAGTTGATGGTTTGCAAAGGCCACCGTGAGCGCGACAGCCGCGGCCACACAGCGGCTGGAACGTTTCCAGGCACCTCCTCTGCGCAGTGCTGGGCAGTGCTGGGCAGTGTGTGCGGAAGGCCTCCCAGTCTGAGGAGTGGGGCGGAATCCCCTCAGGCCTGTTGAGTTGCCATTGTATTTGCACCTAATTACAAATATGATGATGGCTCTTGTATGAATATCCATATATGTGAATATATATTTCAGAATAGTAAAGCATTAACAAAATTGCTAATCTGAGAGTCCCATTATTGATCGTAAATATAATGTGGCTATTTCCATTTTTTATGGCTATTCCTCATTAAAGCTTTTTTAAGGAATTGGTTTAAATCAATTTTGAAAATTTACATGGAGCCAAAAGACATTTAGACTGGCTAATGAAGGCCTTATATTGAATTTTTTAAAAATAAGTCTTTTCTAATTATTTTGCTTTCTTTTATTGTTTGCTTTTCATGGGAATTTGTTGTTTTAATAGAGAAATGGGAATATGTTGCTTTGAGAATGAACTTCCTATTTTCTTAGGCCAATAATAAAGAAAGCAACAGAAAGGGGCAGAGATGATATAGAGCAGGAAGGAAGCAGCCTCGTGACCGGCCAGGCCTAGGTACATTTTATGATTTGATGATTTTTTTAAAGCTACTAGTATGTAACTGTTAACCGGTTGTCATTGGTGTTGATTCCAATTCAATGCCAACAGGAATCCCCAACTTGGGGTGCAGTGAAGAAGGAAACTTTCTTCAGTGCAAAACAGCTCAGTTGTGATACAGCACAGCTGTGAAAACAGCACGACTGTGTGGCAGCCCTGGGGCCAGGCAGCCCCAGGGCCAAGCCCCTCTGCAGCCAGACCCCTCTGCAGCCAGACCCCTCTGCTCTACTCTGCTCCTCACTGGTCTGCTTTGTGCTACACTGATCTGTTCTGCTCTGCTCCTGTGAGACACCTTCAGGATTTCAGTTCAGCCACAGTCTTCAGTCTTTGGTGGAAAGGGAATGTGTGCTCTTAAAGCCAGAGGGGAGCTGGCCTGTGTAGACAGAAGTCCCCACCCCTGGTCTCTGCAAATGAGGATTCCAAATCCTTGCAGTTTGATTGGTCTAAAAAGCACTGTCCTGACTGGTCAGAATAAAGCCACTTTGGTTGGTCAGAGCTGTGCAGTTCTGATTGGATGCAGAAAGCCTCAGTCTTCTTGGTTGAAATAGGATTCTAGGAAGTCCTGGTTGCTAGGCTCCTTTAAAAAAATCTTAGTCCAGTTAGCCACCAAGAACTACCTTAGTAGGTAGTATCTTAGAGTGCACATAGTTGAAAGGATCAAGTTAGATTAAATGACTTATGTTTCTCATTCTAAATTTCTAGAATTCTGTGAAAAGCCACCAGAAATTCTGGAATCCTCATATTCCTGTGTATTTTTAGTGTCTTCTTATGCTTTGCAGAGTTAGATGGATTTCCTGTTGAAGAGATTGTTTACCTTCTGGTGTATATAATTTTGTACCATAGTGGCTCCCAGTCTGTGAACCCCTGGCCCATCAGGGATCATATTCCTATTTCATCAATCAACAGATACTGAAATATAACAGCTATTTTGGGAGCGGTAGGGGAGAATGCTGCGAAAATTGTTGGCATTAAAAAGTTCTCAATTTTATGACGTTTATTATAATTAAGCTTTTTCATTCTCTCTAATTGATTCCTTATAAATAGAAGAAACATCAGTTAGGTAAGTTATGTTTCATAGTCCCCATATAACCAAGTGGTATGTAGACCAATGTGAAACATTTTTATTTTTTCAGATCTTAGACTCTGAACCCCAACACTTGTCCTTGACAGCGCTCTTTGGGAAGCAGGACAAAGCTACGGGTCAGGAAACTGTGGAGTCTCCTCAGACCCTCCAGCAGCAGCAGCAGCAGCAAGAGAAGCTCCCGACTGGGCAGGGAGTTGTACGTTCCCTGTCCTATGAGGAACCCAAAAGACATTCACCCCCCATCGAGAAGCACCTATGTCCAGCCATTCAGAAACTCCTGGTCAGGAGTGCAGATCTCCATCCATTGTCAGAGCTGCCTGAAAACCAGCCCTGCGAAAACGGCAGTACCCCCTCTGCTGCGGAAGATGTCATTGGACCTGTCCACCCAGGCTCTCCCCAGAGCACTGGGACTTCTCATCGTGGACACAGTGCTTCTAGAACTCAGAACCTGTTAGAGAAGCTGCAGAGTGCCCCAGGAGCAGTGAACAAGTGCGACCCCAGTACGCCAGCACTTGCCAGCTCGGCTGCCCCAAGCTTCAGCATGGCCCTCACTGCTGCCACCCCCTCAGCTCCAGTCAAGGGGGTGGCTCAGCCACCCCTGTTATATTTCAATGGCTCCCTTCCACCTCAGGCGCTAGGACTTCAGGCTCATGAAAAAGAACAGTCCACATTCCCAAGGCAAATGCTCCCTTTCTCTGGCAATCAGGCTAGTGGTTCTGGAGTGATCTCCCCTCAAGAGTTACTGCAGAGGCTTCAGTCTGTGCAGCAGGAGCAGCAGCTGCATGCATCCAACCGACCAGCCTTGGCAGCTAAGTTCCCTGTGCTAACCCAGAGCTCGAGAACAGGGAAGCCCTTGGAGTCCTGGATCGACAGGACATCCAGCACAGACAAGCAGCCTCCTCTTTTCCAGGTAAACGTCCCTGGGGGAAGGGGGTGGAGTTACTGTAATACAGTGAAATTTAGAATCAGCTTCTGTTCTCTAGGAATATTTCTATTTAGAAGTGTGTCAAGGCCTCCTATGTACATCTTATTATCACCTTAATATCCTACCTGGAAAGAGAACCTTTTCTTTGCTTAGCAATCTTTGCAAGATTATAAGGTCAGAAGACACGGGCATGGGAAAGAACATAGACATGGGGGGTGAACCCTGTTCTCCGTGCACACTTATGGTCTGCATTGAAATCATTCTGAGATATCAGACATCTGACCTCTTCTTGTTATACTTGTCTACAATAAATGGTTGTTTGTTCATTTACTCAGTAAATATTTCTGAACACTCACTCCCTGCCAGGCCCTGTGCTACATGTGGGCACAGAGTGGTGAGGAGCACAGATGCACCGCCTCTGCAGAGCCCACAGGCCTGGAGGGGCTTGGAGTCCACAGAAAAGACATACCATTAACTCCTAAAGGCGCAGCCTGTTTTAGTTTATGTCATTTGTATAGTTTAATGAAGGTGGAAAGAGGGGTAAGTATGCTATCTATCCCTCTCCCCACACGTCCACACACATAAATTTCCAAAGAGGGAAAAATATTGTGATTTTTAGAAATCATCTGTCCCTCAAGGAAGACAGTTATTTATGTTCATCAATAATTTAGAACAATGAGAAAACCACAAACTATTCCATTGCCTGTGGATAACATCTGGAGATTGGACTTTTTTTCTCATTTGGACTGGTACAAATTCATTGAAAATGCAGTAGGTTTAGAAATTAGGAAGTTCTCCCGATTACATACATCATCATTGGTTGTTTGTCATATTTTGACAAATAGCTTATAATGATTCCTCAAAACTCTTCCACTCTTTTTGAAAACCAAGATCATAAGCCTGTGGCATAAGTCTTTGTGTCTGTGAGGCAGAGGCAGAGTGCTCTCGTTTATTTTTCATTAAAATCTCAAATCTGGTACGTATTTCTATGGAAACGGCATTTGTCACCATCCTCACCCCCATTTCAGTTTTGTTCCCTGGTTTATATGACTTTTTCTCTCTGATGACCTAGATTGGACTCTGGGAAAATTGGGGTTGGCAGTTGGACATAAACGTCCGCATGCACAACTCTCTTTTCTTCCCAGTGCTCCTGGGCGGGGCCGGGTAAGAGAGTCCTCCTGTCGGCCCCCACAGCGCCGGCCAGCCGCCTTCAGGAGTGTCCGTCTCAGCCCCTCTCCTCGTCATGGCGGATAGCAACGGTTAAACAGTCTGCCTTCATTTAGGCTAGTTTCTGCCCAAAAAGATACCAAGGGAGCAATTATAAAACTACAGCAGCGTCTAGATCGCTCGTCTCTATACTTCCAACTCGAGTTCTTGTGGGGCATTAAGAGGCGATAAGGCCTTCCTTTCTCTCATCTGAGTTAGAAACAGGTGCGAGAGAGCTGGGGGAGTCAGTCAGACAGGAATCAAAGTGTCACTTGTGTAATTGGAAAAGCTATTGGAGAGCTTGGTTTTAGGTTTGTTAGCCAAGTGAGGGAGGCAGACTGGGCCAGGCAGACAGGTCACTGGCAGTACTCTGCATGACCGCCCCCCCACCCCCCACACCAGGGGCCTGCCCCTGCCGTCACAGCATGGAGGAGCAGGAAATGTTTGCTGTCTGCAAGCAGGCAGATCCTTCCCACCAGGAAGGACCCAGGAGATCCGGACCCGGGAATCATGCCTCCCTCCTGGTGAGCAGTGAGTGAGGCGGGAGGGTGCATGCTTCCAACAACTCACGTGGTTTGTTGGAACTTTAGGTCAGAGTGGTAGACACCTAGCCCTGGAGCAAAGGCCAGCAGTCCTAAATGCATGTTGCCAAGTGATGGCAGTAAAGCAGAAAGATGAAGTGTTGCTCGGAGGCCAAGCTCTATATGCAGTGGGAAGAGGGTCACCACAGCAGACTGCACCAGGGCTGCTTAGTAGTGACAAGGGAAACGTGGAGAATCGAACAGGAATCAGTTCTCCTGTGCGCTTTTCCCATCTGGTGAAGTCGTGAACAAGATTTAAACTCGCCTATATCCACTCTTGTAAGCGAGCCGCCTCTTCGTCTCTGTTTCTGTTGTTTGGATGAGTAGCTACTTATTCCTGTCCCCCATGCATGTATTTGTCGTGAGCAGGTCATCTCACCTCAGCACATCCCTGCTACAGCTGCTCCTTCTCTGCTCATGTCCCCAATGGTGTTCACACAACCCACCTGCAGCCCGCCAAAGGAGAGGGACAGTGGGCTCTTGCCCTTTGGAAGCCAGGAACCAGCTGCCGCCTCCCCCAGCCTCCTCCTGCCTCTGCAGAGCCGGGAGCCCTCCGTACTCAGCAGCAGCCCACTTACCAAGCTGCAACTTCAGGAAGCCCTGCTGTTCCTCATTCAGGTAGGGTAGCCCATCGTCTCTCTTCTGCCTTTACCAGTTCTGCTCACCTGCTGGTAGCCACTCCGAGGTAAGGACTCAGTAACCGCCTACTTAAGTACTGCCCAGGAATAAGAGGGTGATATAACCACTCACCCTGAACCACGGTGGCACTGTACTTAGCTGGTTGAGATTCAGAATTCTACCTCCGGCATTTGGGGTCTCAACACCTTGAGGATTTTGTAATTTGGAGGACTGAGTCCTTCAGTCTGTCATCTGTCAGAAAAGAAAGGAGCAGACACTGTGTGATTAAGGAATGTAAGTGTTGTGGAGTAGCCCAACCGAGAGCTCACCACTGGGAGCAGAGGTGCTGTCGTGAGCAAGGGGCAGTGCTGAGTTCGAGCAGACTGTTGGACAAGGAGCACGCAGGTAGGGGAGCAAGGGATGGCTGTGACTACTAAGGGCATGTTCTACAAATAATGTTGGAACCTGCTAACAGGACAGGACAGAACGACAGGCCTTCTTCAGCGGGCGTGTGTCTTACCTGTCTCTATGAAATAACGACAGCTAGCACGCTTACAGAGCTTTGTGTCAGGCACTATTGTAATACTTCCCATACATTCATTCACCGAATCCTTATACAACAGCACTGTTATTTTTTCTATTTTAGAGACAAAGAACTTGAGGCTCTGGCCTGAGGTCACACAGTAGTTAAGTAGCAGAGCTGGGATCCAACCTGTCTGGCTCCAGAGTGCTCCCTCCCACTGCCCGCAGGGGACGCCACAGTGGTAACAAGACTGCTGTCCACCTGGCAAAGCACATCCTTGAGTAAATGACAGGCCTTGAAAAGTGAAATGCTTTTCTCCAGACTCAGGCCCTTCAGTTAACATCTTTAGGTATCTTTTCAGTAGACAGTCTTGAAGAAAATCATTGTGATATTTGGCATAATCTTCAGATGGCTTTTAGAGAGCGAGCTAGCGCTTTGCGGCTATCTCATCTTAAAAAGAAAATGGTCTCTATAAGTAAAAACATTTTTTAAAGGGACATATTTTAGAGAGAACAGAAGCAATAGGGCTGGACATCAGCTGTCACTGTGGAAGTGGAAGAGTCCGCTAAAGAGGGACAACGGATGAGTGTGCCTTCCTAGTGCACAGTGTCAGGGCGCCAGCGGTCTCCGCCGTTTTAAGCTGTTTGTGGTAAGTTCATGAGGACTTAGGTAGGACATCTGTGAGCAACAAAAAACAAACAAACTTGAATTTTAATGTTCCAAATTTCGTATGGCTCATTTCATTTAAATCGCATTGTTCCAAAGATCTCCATGGAGGAGCCAAGACTCTGGAAGTCCAGAGCAGTCCCTGGACATTGACAGTGGGAAGTGGCTTTCCCTCCGCTCTCTGCATACATTTTACTTTTCCCGTGTTTTAGACATGTTTTCCTGATGAACTGTTAGAAGTCATAAGCAGTCTGTTTTTAGTGTTTGCCTGTTGATAGGACACAGCAGGGACATTGTGACCACATCGTAGGAAAAATGGGGAGAAGCAGCTCTCCTTCATTGCCTGAGAATAATGCTGACTCTGTGTGTGGGGTGCTGAGAGGGAATGAAGGGGAATGTGGAATGTGGGTGAATTGCTAAAGCTTTAAAAGATTTGGGTGGGAGGCAGAAGTCTCCAGAATTAAAAACAAAACCGCTGATTAGACCCGTGATTTGCCCTTAGCCAGGCAGAAGAGCCCAGAGACTGTCAGTCTAACTGCTTCCACTTGCCAAGGCCAAAAACTTTCCGTAACTAATGCGAGAATTACACTGGCTTTGATGAGATGCCAGTGAAGCATATTGCAAGCAAAATCTTAAGTAATGCCAAAAATAAAGTACACGCATTGGAGGACCTTTAAGAACCACTAACAATCTATCTCCTAACCAAGCTTTGAGAACCACTGCCCTGGGTCCAGCCCTCTGTGTCCAGCCCTCCGTGTTTTCACCAACAGACCCAGGCTCGTCCTGAGTGAGCCTCGCTCCGTACGCCCCAGGAAAGCTGGTGGCCCCGCTGCTCTGTGTGTGACGTGCTGACCGTTGACGACCAGCGCAGACTGACGGGCCTGGCCCTCGGTCCCACCTGACACTCGCCTGTGCAGTGTCGCAGCACCAGCCGTCAGACACTCAGGTAGAGCAGCATCGTAGGATCCAAGTGCCAGTTCAGCTCCAAGAAAATGAAGCCTTTTGTTTCTGCCCACCAAATCACATTCCCTCGGGTCTTCTGATTTTGTTTTCCAGAATGACGACAACTTCTTAAATATAATCTACGAAGCGTATCTCTCCAACATGACACAAGCAGCCATGAAAAAGACTATGTGAAAGCAAAACACTTTAAAACTGATTTTCAAGGTCCTCCAGCTCAAGGTTCTTTCCTGTTAAGTGTTGTTACCCTACATGTTTCTGCCTTTTTAAAAACAGTGTGTGTGATATGAAGTAAATGTTTCAAACATTTTTTTGTCAAGCTCTTTTTTAAAAAAAAAAAAAGTCAGTCAGCATAACTGGTACTAAGAATTGAATGGGTAGAAAAAGTCCTTTGCTTATATCGCAAAGTAAATGCCAAGCTTAATTATTTTTTTTCATACATGTATGGGACCATTTGAAGAAAAATTAGCCTCTCCATAAGGAGGGCTCTTCTGGAAACTTGGTTTCTTTTTCAATAGCTCTGGTTAGTCTGTGAACAAGGAGCATGTGTCATGTTCCTGTTGCTGAGCTCCGCATGCCGCATTGCACACCCACCACAAGGTGGCAGTGTCACCCTGCAGACTTGCTTGCACAGCCCTTACCCCCACTTTGGAAGTAATGCTGGTTTGCTTGTACCAGACGAAATAAACCTTTCGTTTGTAAAAATCCAATTGGCATATTTTCCCCGGGCCTTTGAAGGAAAATTATTTATAAATGTATTTTTAAAAATATTTTATTTATTTTCAAAGAGGGGGGAAGGGAAGGAGAAAGAGAGGGAGACAAACATCAATGTGTGGTTGTCTCTCATGTGGCCCCTACTGGGGACCTGGCCTGCAACCCAGGCATGTGCCCTGACTGGGAATCGAACTGGCAACCCTTTGGTTTGCAGCCTGCGCTCAATCCACTGAGCTACACCAGCCAGGCTATAAATGTATTTATAGCTACTTTCTAGAGGATAGTTGTTCTAGGAGTCCACAAATGGCCTCGATTTCCAGTAACACCTCGTTTATCCCAGCTCATGCTGTTTCTTTTGGACCCAACCAACAGAATATGCCTGCCTATACTTCCAGATGAACATTTTATTGCTTTTAGCAAAATGTGCTGAGATGAAGGTCACAGAGGATTTTAAAGTCTTTTCTTAGCTTCTGAGGATGGTTCAGGGGCATAACGATAAGGCTTCTTCAAGCTCTGTAGCAGATTGGTCTTTATATTCAGAGATGAGGAGTTCAGCCTTGGGAGGGGTCAGAGAGAGCCCTTGCCAGGATGTTAAGGCCAAAAAGAGTGGGCCTGGGAATTACTTCCTGCTGAGTATTAGTAATAAATAAAGCTTTGCATTTCTATAGCCCTTTTTATTCTGGATCATAAAAAGGTCTTTAGATGACTGCACAGAAGAAGTTCTATTCTCATTTTATAGGTCGTAAAAGGAGGCACGGGAAAAGTAGGTCTCCTCACAGCTTCTGACGCAGAAAACTGGGCTTTTGGCTCTAGACCTCTATTCAGGCGCGCCATCAAGCGAAGGGCTGATCCGAAGACCACCTCCGGCTTCCCGCAGCAGAGCACTTCTGAGGAGAAGGGGTGGGCGGGAAGGCAGTGACTCCCACTGAACCCTTGTTATGTGTGAAGGCGGGGGAGTCTGCTGTTGTCCTCCTACGTTTGGGAAGGGGCGGTTTCTTTTGTTTCTTTGATCTCCCCTACAGCATCTAGCACAGTGAAAAACCCACCCATGTGACGTTCTGACAAAATACTTGGGATTTATTGATAATTGCTCATATAATATTTTAATATTCTTATGAGGAGACTGGGGCAAGGAGAGAGACACTCATGGATTCATTACCTAAAATCAATGACTGTTCCCTTTGGGAATACAAAGACAAACTGGAACAGAATCAATGATATACGTAACTGCTGGCCAACTTTTTTTTCAATCTCTTCGATCTTTATCACATGTTTAGAGTTGCTTCTCTCGCTAAGGAGAACTCAATTCCATTTTAAATGTTTCTAATATATTTGGGGTAGCAAATGGCTAATTGCATGAAAATTTTTTTTACCTCAGCATTAAATAGATAAAGTAGAAAGAAATATCAGCTGCAGCAGCTAACGTGAGAAGATGCACATGCTGTGCTAAAGGAGCGAACCCCAGCCCAGCGCGGACAGACCCGCGCTGCAGGCTGCGCCCGGGCTCTGTAGGGCAATGTCACAGGGATTGCTTTGAAAGTAATAAAGTCTCCATCCTTTACTGGGATGATATACTTTCACAGTGACAGGCCCAATTCATTTGGACCGAAGACTAAGTCACCATCTTAAAGGACACTTGGTTCTGAGGTGCTTATTCTTTCTATACGGTGAAGCAGAGAAGAGCTAGCTGTGAGGAATGGATTAAAGGGATTATCTAAGGCACCCAAAATTAGATTTCATATACAAAACAAACTTCTTTTTCCCACTGCCGCCGCAAATTATGAGACCAGCATGGACCCCACCCCCGGGCGTCGCTGACCACCAGGCAGCAGTTCCAAGCTCACTGAATTCAGACACAACCCTGATATTCTGTTCCTAAAGGCAGCATTGCCCGGTGCCATGGGTTTCAACCTTGTCCAAGTTATAGAAGTCAGTTCCGCCTGGTGCAGGGGACAGAACACAGAGGCTTTGTCAGACAGACTTGCCTTCAGTACCCGGACAAGTGAATTTTCTTCACACACTGTTTTCATCTGTAAAAGGAAAGTAATACCCACCCAGCAAGGTCCTTATGGGGATTAACTAGGAGCAACAAGTAAAATGCACTCACAAGTATGAGTTCCCTCCCGCCCTTCTGCCTCTGCCGTGCCCAGGCCTCAGTGCCCGGCTGAGGCCCCCATGGCTGGGCTGCACCTCAGCTGCCAGCCACCACGACCTAAGTGTTCTGCCTGACATTGACACATGTGTCTGTGGGCACTTACCTCTACTCTGTTCTCCCTTCACTTCTTTCTCAATAAAATGATGCTTATCCCTTCCTGCCAAAGCAAGCGCCATGAGCTCTTTAAGACAAAGATGCCAGTTTAACCTGAGATAACATTGTTGTTTCTGCCCTACATTTATGGGTGAAGTGCCGTTTTAATAGCAGAGCCAGAGGAGTCGGTGCTATTTGACAGAACTCGTAGTCCCTGAGCAGTCTTGTGAAAGGACACGCATTGCTCAGTCCACCCCTTGGCCTGCCGGGCATGGTGGTAGTTGGAGATGGAGAAAAACTTTTGTTAGCATCTTCAAGAATTCCTGGCATGCGGACCCAGCTCTGCTGCTACCCACAAACGGCTTCTTCCAGCTCATTCAAAAGGTAGACCAGGGCGAAACATCCCCAGGCTGAGGCGCTCCCCTGAAGGCACATGTTGCTTGCATCTGGTACATTTATTCTTCCCTCTAACACTGTTAGCCCAACACTTTTCTAGTGTCCTTGTACAGACAGGACTCTGCTTTCTTCCTCTTAAATGAAGAGGGTGCAAATCAGAGCAGAAAGTGCCTTTCCTCCTAAAGAAATGTCAACTATTGAATAGCTTTAGCCCTCTTCAGTTCTCTTGAGTGCTAAAGAGAAAACCAATAGTGGACGCATGTTAAGGCCTATGTCCCTGGGTATAGAATCCTGAGGATGGGAGGTGTCAATCAAAGACTAGGCCTCTGAACACCAGGCTTCCCTTGGGTTCAACCATCTGTCAGTGCAGACACAGGGAAGAAGAGGAGCTCACAATCGAACCGCGGGGACAGTTCGTTGTTTGGCAGGGCTGGGGTGGGGTGGAGGCGTAGGGTGCAGTGTTAGCCTTTTGTTTTTTCATAGTTCCTGCTCTACTTAGACAGGTGTCTCCTTCTCCCTTTTCAACGAAATCAGCTTGCTTCTCAGGCTTTGGAATGTCGAAGCCATCTTTAAGGTTAAATTCACCACGTGCAGCCAGCAGGCTGTAGCACCACTTCATCATGCAGAGTGGCCTGGCTGCAGAGATGGGTGGATCTCACCAACATTTTGCTGAATACTTGATTTTTAGGCTTCAAATGCTCTCCTTCTTACAAATAGGGGAGTGAGAGGGGTGCTTTTAAATACTATATTTAACTCAACCTTGAGTATTAAATAGAGTTTCACTGAATTGAGTTATGAGTTGTGCCTTCCAACAGCTCAGAGGCCTGAGAAAAGTACACAAATAAAACTGTGTGTGCAGGTGATGGTCTTAAAACATCACGGCGGGGGCTGGAAGCGGAGCGCTGTCGGTAAAGCTTTCCAGGGGCCAGGCCGTGCAGACAGGCACATGGCTCTGAGCCAGCTAGCACCGTCCAAACTGTGCAGCCCAAGCTTCTCGGACAAATTAAGGGCACAGCAGGAAGGAAGCAAAGAATGTTCTAAATAGTCAAGAGAAAGGGTGGGAGACCCTACAGTTGTAAGCCAAAATCTAAGAATACCCCCGCAAGTCTGAGGACGAAGATAAAAGTCACTGAATATCTAGGTGAAAGGTGAGGTAGAACATGCCAAGGGGGTTGGCTGGCGCTGGAACAGACACTCGGGGGCGGCAGTGGGAGTGCCCAGCCTTTGGGATGCTGCGCTGTTGTACAGCAAGGCCACCAGGCTAGAAAACGAGATGTGCACAGGGGTCCCGTGATGGAGGCCGCAAGTCCTGTCCAGCTGTGTCCACACATGGTTCTCTGGAAGACATAGCCCAGGGAAAGGAGGCTTCCTACCACCTGGCCAATCCGTAGCGCCAACCATGACTTTTCTCAGCACAGCTAGAGCCTACAGAATCCCATTTCGGAGCTCCAAAGACCGAGACAGCAGTCCCAACATCTAGGTTGCCATGAGCTCCTTATCCCACATGTACTCAAAGTCAAAGAGTTCTGGATTCTAATCCTGCAACCTCCTATCTTTTTCCTCAACCAAATATCAGGGGGGGAAATTCTCATTATGGTTGGTATGGTTATCAAGCCAACCTAAAAATTGTTGCTTTGAGTCAGAGAAAAGCCATCCAGTTTGTGCAGTGGCGTCCACTGTTGGGCAGCGGCCCTGTGGAACGTGCGTGGGAGGAGCTTGCACTTCACGCCCATCGGCCTCAAAGGTTAGGTGCGTGGCATCTTCTCTGCGTTGCCATGTGCAGCTCATCATAAATCTGTCCGGAATTCCGTTTCATGCTTCCAAACTTTGTGCCCACAGCACTTTCCTGGGCTATGAGTTTCTCAGGTTTTATTCCCTTCTGTGTACAGGGTAGCGCACTCAGTGTTCCCAGAGGCTAAGAAGCTGTGGGTTGACAGGAAATGCATAAGTATCAGAGCCTTATAGGATGAGGGCAGTGTTCTGCAGTGCCGGCCTATGTGTGAATGTCCATGACCTGTCAGAAGCCTCTGTCTTCCCTAGACCAAGGTCAGTAATGTCAGCTGAGGGTTATTCCTAGCTTTGGGTTCCTGAAAATTGTTCATCCTCCTCAATGCTTTTCCTTCCCCCTTAGTCTGCTTTCACTGGGAGATATCAGAGGAATGTGCCTCTTTTGCTTTCATATATTCAGAAAGCATATCTATTTTTCTCATCCATTGGAAGTGAGCTGCTTTCCCCCAAAGTCTTTACCTGATGCCAAGTTGGAGGGCGCTTCGTTCATTCATTTATGCATGTATTCCTTCAGGAATCATGTGCCAAGTTCTCTGTGCAGACACAAAGGTGAGTAAGACCTGGTCCCCTCCCCAGGGATCTCACAGTCCTGCTGGAGAGAGACTAGTTAATAAAACATGAAAAGGGCAATAATTGATATGCTTGGGATATAATGACTCAGCCAGGACAAACAGGAGGTTGGGAGAAGGCTTCTAGGCAGAGGGTGCCTAAGCTGGTTCTCAAAGGATAGGTAAAGGGTTGGCAAAATGGGCATAGGCAGGTGTTCAAGCAAATAAAAGATGACAGAAGTCACGAAACAACAAAGGTGTGTGTGTGTGTGCGTGTGTGTGTGTGTGTGTGTGTGTGTGTGTGTGTGTGTGAGAGAGAGAGAGAGAGACTGGGCAGGGCGTGGGGAGGCAGAGTACCAGCCATGCAGAGTTGCTGAAACCTAAATGGAGAGATAGAGGGCAGCAGGAGAAAGCACAGCCCAAACTCTGCAGACAAGACGGACTCATCGATGGATCAAGCATGGAGGGCCATGGTCAGATCTTCCGCAAGAGAAGGAGGGAGTAGGGGGGAAAGAAAGTGGGCAATAGTGATGTCTTCAGGAGGCAGCGGCATTGGTCCCAATGGGAAAGGATGATGGCCCCAACTCAGGCAACGATAGCTGAGATGTAAAAAAGAGAGAAGAGGCAGATTTAAGAGATATTTAGGAAACAGAATTGCTAAATCTTAGATAATGATGATCTGTGATTAGTAAAGGAGAAGTCAAGAATGACCCCCAGGTTTCTAGCTTGATTGACTGGTTGACAACAACCTAGAGATCGAATGAGGAAGTGCTGGCTAGAGTTAACAGTGGTAACAGAGAGCCCCTATTTAGTTCTTCATATGCACCAGGCACTCCCTCACTGAAACCCTGCAAGGTATCCCCTATTTTATGGCTGAGGAACCTGGAATTAAGTTCATTTCTTCTTAATTGTACCTTTTTACTCAGTCCATTCATCGGCAGAACTGTTCCTTCCCACAGCCCAGCCGAACGCTGGGCTGGCAAGGAGGTAGCAGGATAGCCACATTTGCAGGCTGGCCCAGGCCTGGGGAGAGGGAGGCCTATGGCATGTACTTCCCAGGTCCAGATTCCCCCACAGCTGATGACAGCAGGATAGTCGGTCATAGGAATGAGGGGATCTGGGTCCCATGGGCCCAGACTGACAACCTCCCAGAGTCCGATCCCAACATTCTGTTGCATCCCTGGGTGTCAGCGAAGGGCCCCACGGCCCCTTCACGGTCTGTGGCTCTCACAAAATCTCTTCTGAAAGCTTCCTGACCTCCCCGGGCAGAAGGGGCTGTGTCTCTGCCTGCGTTTCACGTGCAGAACCCCTCAACAAGCTCTGGGGGCCTTCCACCCGCTGCAGCTGCCACTCCCTCAGTTCTCCTGAGGGGAGCAGCAGCCACTTTGCATTGGGACCTCAGATATTCCCCTGGTTGAGTGGATTGGAATGCAGTGGCCAAGGGAAGGGCTGGGGGCCTGGGACTGCTCCCCGCTCCTCCCCACTATCCAGGCCCAGCTGCCCGTAGGGTGCTCTGCCCTCAGTGAATGCCCCAACCAGGGCACTTGGAGGCAGCCTCCTGCAGAGGGCAGGGCAAGGCCCAGGAGACCTGGGTTCTAGTTCACCCATTACTATTAACCTGCCACATGATTCCAGTGCCCCCACCTGGACGTCACCTTCTCTGTTTGTAAAATAAGATGGCTGGGCTTCATGACAAAGAATAACCGCCTCGCATATGAGGAGCTCTTTGCAGTTCCTGTGAGCCAGGTCTTGCTGGGGCCATTCCGTGCAGGAGGGGCCTGTGACAGCTGTTGGTCCAGTGGGGCTGCCCTTATTTGGGGGGTTTTGGGGACCCCTCTGTAACTCCGATGTGGGGGCACCATCCTTTGTTCCATCACACCCACTCCAGTGGGGAAAGGTAAAGGCCTGCAGCTCCACAGCGCAGCCTCGGCTGGGCCTGCAGAGCCTCTGAGAGGGGTTTTGCAGGAACAGAGTCCTTCAGTTCTCACAGCCAAGGACTCTGGCGATGCAAGTCCTCTTTCTCTTTTAGAGCCACCCAGTTGTTATCAATAGAATGACCCCATAATCGAGCATCCAAGTGAGGATACTTCTGAGCATGAACTACGCATAATTACAGCAGACAGTGGACATGAACTTGGAGCATCCTGGGCAAATGGGGACAAGTGGCCACCGAGTGTCTCACTATATGCCGTGCCAACAGCCAGTCCCAAACAAGCGCTGGTTCAGCCATTCAGTTAGCATTGGCCTTAGACTAAGCCTAAAAGAAACCAGACGGCAGACAAATAGCCGCCCCGGGAGTCAGGAGGCCGGGCTCTGAGCCCAGCTCTGCCGTTAACTTGCTGTGTGCAACTAAAGCCAGGTCATGTAAATGCACTTTGTCAGATGAAGGGTTTGAACAAACTGGTTTCTTCCAGCCGCAACGTGCAGCTCTCTTTCTCCTTTGGGGTCCTTCCTTTCTCATTGAGATGTAAGCTCCAGGGAGGTCACTGCCAAAGGTGGCCTTTTGTCCTGAGTGTAAAATGACCACCACATTCTCTGCCTCCACTACCACCTGGAGACAGGCCCCTCCATGCCAAGGACAGGGATGCTTTGGAGTTTGGTGGGATGGCTTTGTATCCTGTTTGGGCTGTCTTGCAAGTTACCCACCATTTCTTAGCCTCCCTTAGAGAACCAGGTGCTGGCCCCCATCGGCAGGTACAGTGGCCAAAGGCACTGATTATAATCAGTGAACATGAGGAAGGATTCTGAGATGATAATCCAACCCTTCCATTTCCGGGTGAAGACACAGGCCCAGAGAGGGGTTTGGACCTGCCCAAGGCCATGCGACTAGTTAGTGGTGGAACCAGGACCATGGTAGCTGCCACCTTAGACTTCAGTGGCCCCTGCCCCCAGCACAGCACAGTTCTCCCCCCAAGGGACTCAGACATCAGTCAACTTTTATCAACCGTTTATTTATAAAGCTGCTGCTGCGTTTCCTTCCAGCCTCCGAAGTGTTTTACAGGCACTAATTAAGGAAGATTCACAGCAAGCCCAGGAGGGAAGGAAGGAAAGAAGAGTTTGGTGGGGTGGTTCTCTAAAGGACCAGTTTCCCTGCTAGGTGCCGCTCCTGTTTTTTCTGTAACTCTTCAGTCTCCTCAGAACACACACACACACACATGCACACTAGCCCATTTCCAGCAGCCTTCTGGCGTCCTCCACAACAGAGCTCTGCTAACTCCACTCTGATTGCGTCTCTGATGTGTCCTGGAGCTGTGTCCCCAGCCAGAAGTGTGGAGGGGATGCTCCACAGTCAGAGTCACTTCACCTCACA